>UELX01000610.1:0-68511 GCA_900480035.1 Eupelmus urozonus | reverse complement strand
AAAGAAAGGGTTGGCGCGTGTGTAGGTGCCCTAGCGTATGTTGTCCGGTGCTTCTCAGGATAGCTGCTGATGCTGCTGCTGTAGGGGGCCAGCTCCCGCTGCCGCTGCTGCACTGGCTGCGTAGGCGGCGGCTAGCATGGCTCCTCTCATGGCCGACGCTCCGGCACCGCTGCCGCTGGACATTCGATCGGCGCGCAGCTTTCCCTCGCCAAAAGCGCGGCCAGCTGTCTTGTCATTCGGCTCCTTTTTTTTTTACTCGAGCTCGTCGGGTGTTTATCCAACACTTGTGACGATCACTGCTTCAATTACTGGATAACCTGTACGCCGGCGACTCTGGGTCCTCTCATTGGCAGGTATGCAAGGTGCGTGGATAGACGTGTAACGGAGCGGCTATGTATATATAGACTTTGGGTGAGACAAAGACGGAGTAGGAGGCTCGTCAACGTCGTCTTCGCGGTGCTGCCGCGAGTTTTCGGAGCAGCAGCGCGCTCGAGCGCGCAGGCAGGCACAAAGAGCGAGCTTCACGCGGAGAGATGCGAGGGAGAGAGAGAGAGACGGAGAAAAAACGGAGAGGCGTACGCGAGCGCGTGTGTGTCTGCGTGTGCGTAAGCTCTCTCGGTCTCGCTCGGTGACAATGAACCCGCACTAATTATTAAGCTCCTCTCGTTCTCTCTTAGTTGCACTGGGACACTTTAGTAGAGCTGTGTGTGTGTGTAGGTTTCTTCTGATTTGTTTAATCTCACGGTTGCAGGTAGATTTTTCACAGATGCACAGCTTTATGGAGACACATACACGTACAGGTATATGTAAGAGAGCCGTGTATTGTGTATATTTTGAGCGGCGAAGGTGACTTAAAGTAAACGTTCGCTGCTGCCCGTCTTTTATACACTTTCGGAGAGAAAAGAAAAGGCAATACTTATTTACAGAGAAAAAAGTATAGAGCTGAGGGCTCCCACTTGCGCTCTATTATTTCCGCCTGGCTCTCATCTAAAGCTTCACTCTCACAGGTAGGACGTATCCACTGCTGTATATACACTCTCCGAATTAACAATCCTCGAATCCCTCGTCAGACGTGGGTGGACGATCCAGCTATCTCGCCGTCTTGAAGATGCTGCTGCGTGCACGTACAAGACGCAGAGCGGGAGAAAGAGAGACAGGAGAGCGGAAAGGTGTGACTAGAGAGAGAGAGGAAAGGAAAGAGAGAGAGGAGGGAGGAGTATCCGTTCGAGATCAGAAGCGAGACGAAAGATGGAGACGGAGCCCTCGGAAGAAGAAGAAGAAGAGGAAACACACAGAGCGAGGCCACACGTCCTTAGATCTCGCAGCCGTGGCGCGCTAGGGCATGGCCGGATCCGGTGATATCTCCTGCCAGCAGCAGCCGCAGCTCTGCTCTCCAGCCACACACAGAGAGAGCTAGGTAGCCGCAGTCGTCGTCTCTTGCTCTCCGCGCGCGCAGGCAATCGAATGCGCGGCCCGATCTACACACACATATATACACACAAATATACAACACAGAGAAAAGGGAAAGAGAGAGAGAGAGAGCTGTGCGCGCGCGCTCTCCGTCGGCTCTCGTCACGACTGAGCTTTGCGATCCGCTGGCTACTGCTGCTGCGCGCGCCAGCTCGACTATATCTCGCTCTCTGCGCGCGCGCGCGAGAGCCAGAGAGAAAGAGACAGAGCGAGGTTAGATGGCGGCGAGAGAGCGAGCCACCGCCCCCGTGCACGCGCGTCGTATAGGTATACACCTAGCCCCTCTCGCTCACCTCTCTCCCGCCCCGCCGCTTCCGCCCCCACCACCGCAGCGCCAGAGAGAGAGAGAGAGAGAGAGAGAGAAATCGACGTGGCGATGTGGTGTATATAGTAGCTGTGTGCGAGCGCGCCTAGATAGGTAGACGGGCCCCCTCCAGCTCGCGCGCGCTTACGTGTTTTTGTATACGGGAGGGGATTTCCCCCTGAGGAGGCTGCTAGCTCTCTCGCTCTCTCTCTCTCTGCACGTCCTGCGTTTTATGTGTTTACCGCGCGCGTGAGCCGGCCGAGACTACGGCTATGACTCCCCCACGTGAGAATGCTTCTATGCAGAGGGAGGGAGTCGAGTGCGGACGAGACAAAGAGGAGAGGATGCCAGAAACACATGCGCGGATGTATATACGTGAGTATAAGTAGCTGAGATACGGGAGGTTTTGGAGCGGTGAGCTTTTTTGGGACTGGAGAGAGAGGTGAAAACTATAGTGGGGCTGTAAGGCTCGTTTTGGATACGATTGGTTGTAGACATTTTTTGGAGATTTTTAATGGGGGGTTGTGGACCTTCTTCTAATAGGGGTTTATTTGGATGCATCTTGTTTAATAATATTCGTAGTGTAAAATACAAGACCAAATGAAAATTAGAGTAACTCATATAACATTATTCCATAAAGTAGTAGATACCAAAGCTTGGTCCCAATAATCCTTGAACAACATTTGCTGTATAACGAAAGAGAGAATCCTAAGATAAAATCAAAAAGAAAATTGGGTTTGCGAAAGGTACACCAGCAAAAACTAAAAGATACGAGCTCTATCCAAATGCGCACGCTTACGCAAGTACGAACTCTATAAAACCCAAAAGAATGGAATCATCTATACCAAAAAGAAGCCATAACCTACAAAAAAAAACCATAGTATCAAGAGCAAAAAGAGAACGATAAGTAAAAACAAAATTAACCAACCCGCGCGCTTGAGCCAGAATGAAAAAAAAAACAGAAAGAGCGAAAGACAGGAAGAGCGCGGCGATACAAGTATAGAAAGTCAACCTATCCAGCACCGCAGCACAGGAGAGAGCGGGAAAAAGCGGAGAATGGGAGAGAGAGCGAGAGAGGGGAAGATCGAGAGATGACTCGTATTGTCCCCTACCTGACTCCACCGCGCACACATGTGTGCCCACCCTATATATACCTACACACACGAAAAACAGAGAGAGAGAGAGAGAGAGAGAGGAGAGAGAAGCTTTGCTCAGAGAAAAGTGCAGGCTTGGACGCAGGGGCAATCGCGCCCCGAGGCTTTTACCTCCCGTTTTATACACGGGCTGGCTCGCGCTCGCGCGTATAGCTGTATATTTACGGCGTCGGATGCGCGCGTGCATGCGGGATCGTCGTCAGCTGTTTTCTGTTTTTCTTGCACCGCCCGCGCCTGACGTTTCCTCGCGGCTGCGGCTCTGCAGCCCGCGCGCTCGGAATTTCCGAGCTTTTACGTGTGTGTATATATACGCGGCTGGATGCGAGAACGGGTACGCAGGGGAGCGGGTTTTGTCTACTTTTATTTTAGGTTTTCGGAGGTTTTTTTTTAATCGTGGGTGTGGGGTTTTTGTTTGTTTTATCGGGGAGGGCGAGGTGCGACTGTTGTTGGTTAAATAATAAATACGATTTTTCAGATTTATGTTGAAGTCTTTTGTTTAATTTTGAGTAGTGGGAATCTGAAGTGAAATAACGTGAAAATATTGATAAATAACAAGCCATTCATGCTTCTACTATGCTTGTAGGTTTAGTTTGTTTACGCAATAAGATATATCTATTAAGAGAAAACTTAACTTATTTATGTTGCGAAAAGCGCGGTCTTATCATTTTGATAAAATATAAAACAATACTAAGAACAACGTATATAGATCTCTTTTTGACTTATTGCGGATAAATCGTTTATCTACTCTATTCTATTAAAACGATAAAGTATCCAGGACAATGTGGCATATAATATCATAATCTTTAGTTTATTGATATTTCAAAAGGCATCTTTTTAACAAAATTCTGAGTCCCAAAGAAAATCTAACAATATAAAAATATATTTACATAAACAAAAAAATATAAAAAATAATTAAAATAAACCCTTATCGAATACACATAAATCAAGTGCTTAGATTTAAACAGAATTCCAAAATTACAATAACTTATCTCAACAAGGTTCAGAAACAAAATTTTAACAGATTACACGTTTCGAGAAATTTTGAAATACACTGTGCTTTTCACGGAATGAATTTTTATCTCTATAGGCGGCACACGTCGCCGGAAGCGTTCATTGATATGATTCGACATTCCTGCCTGACAAATACCGTTGGGAAACAGAATCCGGTCGTGCATTTTTCGCTTGTTTCAACTGCAATATTATTTTGTTCCTTTATAAGAATAAAAGCTTGGCTTTTAATTTTATTTACTCAGTGAATTTCAATTTAATATATGTATTAAGCTTGTATGCACTTTTACATTTTTGTTTGATTGAAACCTTACCATGTAAAAATTGTTCTTCTAACAAATTGTAATAAATGCTCGCTGAGAGCAGCAATTTGATTATATTAATACAAAAGTTTCTATACGAGGGGCTCATTCTTGCTCAAGTTAAGAAAGTGTCATACACAGAACGCTTAAAAATTTAGGTCATATCATCTAAGTGTGCGTACAACGTCAGGAGCTTGACATCACTTAAATAAATTTAATTATAAATAGCACAGTATTAGTTTGTACTACCAAAGCGGAATAAAATTTACACTTTCAATTAGCTTTCAAAAAAATCATTTTGAACATCAACTAAATTGTTTAGTAAAATTCTTCATAATATTTATATAATTTAAACAATTTTTTGTTTACAGATTCTCGACAATTAATATTAAAATATGCAATTAATTCTTACATTTTTTAAAAATTACCAAAATTCATAGAAACCCAAAAGTAATAACACTTTCATCACACTCGCCTTAATAACACACACTGTCAACACACGCAATTAGCTTACAACAGATATTCCAGTACAATCACCATCCATTACGCAACCAGCAGCAACCTGGCCCCCAGTTTTTCTCATGGGTGCTAGATTTCACTCTAATCTATAAAACGTTAATTCCCTCCAAAAAGTGGGCCAGCATGAAAACCCTAACATCATAACCCGCATCTTATCACGTGCCCTCCTGGACATTCATATATTACATTGGATTGGGCATATCTACAGAAGCGCGGGTTCCTGAGCCCTAAGAGGTACACATGCATGTATATAATGGATAGTTTTTTAACGACGGTAATTTCTTACTTCGGTCGCGTGAGATTATTTCTCGGCCGGTCCGTATAGCTACCTTTTTTTATGGAGCTGTGGCTCTGTGAAAAACATTATTCACGTTTCCCTTATCTCCTTGAACTCGGCTTATCGATGATTTTTTTTACGTTTGAATATTGATGCTTGGGGTTCGTTAAAAATTTTCCTATTAATAACATTGCGATAGACGGTGTAATCTGTGTTTTAAAATAGACGAGTAAAAGTATATTTTTTAGCTTTATTTTTGATTGGTCAGAGCTAAGCAGGTCCACTGTTTTTATGCTACACCCAGTAGAATTTCAGATTAAACATAAAATTAACGCCAACAGAAATAGTTTAGATGCATGTATAGATAAAAACCCGTGAAACAGTTCTATCCATTTCTCACTTCCTCGCACCAAAAACCTTATCAACCCCCCTCAGCACATCTTAAAAACCATCAACTTCTTTTTTTATCTCTCCACCGGCGAACTCGTCATTTCCATGACACAGAGCCGCAGGACTTTCGACCTCCGGCCGCCTCCGAGTCTCGTATCTATGCCCCCTCCCTACACCTACAAATCCAAAAAAAGAACTCGGCGATATCCAGCTCTCGGAAAAGCAGCTCCCACTATATCAATCCCCTCAGCCTCCACTGCCCGTCAAAATCTCTCTCTCCTCTGAAAGAAAAGGCTTATACGCATTACTGCCTCCTCACTCCCCACCTATACACACACACTCGTGCGCTCCTCAAAGCTCTGGAGAATGGGTTAAGCGTCTGCAATAGTAAAGCTCGCGCGGACAATAGCTACACGCGCGCGGAGTGCGCCGTATATATCCGCTAGATTCTCGTCTCCGCGGGAAAAGGCCGAGGGAGGCCCGCGCGCGAGCGGCAATCAATTGTTCGTCTCGTCGGCGCCGCTGAGCTTCCGCGCTAGTAATAAACTCTCCGCTAAAGTTGCCCGCTTATGCCCCCTCTGCGGCCGGACGGACGAAGGAGTTGGTTGTGGAGGTGTGGGTGGATTTTAGAGGTGTGTGGAGAGTGCGGGTATATGGATAGTAGCGCCTGCTGCTGATCGGTGTGAGGTTCTGCTGCGAAAGAGAGATTTATTGTTGGGAGTAGTTTTTTTTTAGAGAGGTGTACGTGGATTCGGTGCGAAGGGTCAGCTTGAGGTCGGTTGGTCCTTTGGGGTGTTGTGGTATGGTTGTGGGGCGCGGATAAGGAGAGGAAGATGGGTTAGTTGTGTTTTCGGAATAATTGAATGGGATTGAATATGGGAGGTGGACGGTGTTTGCGTTGTCTGGATTTTATGGACTTTATGGAGTGTACCGACTGGTAGGAGCGTTAGTTTTACAAGAATGGTTTACATATATTATGTAGCTCGACATGTTTGTATAAGCATATTTTACAGGAAAAATTATAAATAAAAAGTGTAATAAAAATGATGAATTTATTTTAATTGTTCATTTTTTATTTTACTTTTTAACCCTAAATTTTTCAACAATGTATAAAAATTCGCGTACAACCTCTAAAATATTTCAACCAGTACAATTTTTACAGGTATTAATGAACCTACCTACTCAGTATCCGTTTCCAAAACCCATCTCCAAAGACACTTATCAGAATCCCACCCGATCACCAAAACCAGAAGATAGCGAAACCTTCACCAGACTAAATCACCCATCCCCGCACTATATACCCTCCTTAAAACCATAAGCTCTCGCACGCGCAGACAATGAAGGTGCTAATGAGCTCCGCGGGCCGCGCAAATCCGTTACACGTTTTCCAAAAGCTCTCCCAACGAACCCAAGACAAAGACCCCTATACATATACGCCTACGTATATATATATATACAGCACACCTTTGCGCAGGGGGCATTGGCATAACGTATATACACACGCACAAGCCGACGGACTCGAAAAGAGCGGCGGCGTCGTCGATACTATTATTAACATTCGCGCGCTCTCGCAGCTGTCCGCTGCGAATATACGTGTATAACGTAGGTATAGGTGAGTGCGTATGTGTACGGGCGGTTGAATGGAAGCATCTCTCGCTTGCTTTTGGTCTTGTAGGGGGATACAATAGGGAAACGAGCGCGTTTAGCGCGGACGCGCGACACCGGCTACTATATTGGCTGAGAGTTGGGTCTTGCATAGGTAAGTGGGGGGGTTGGGTATATAGGTAGATGGAGGTAGGTGGATGGAGGTATTGTGCGATGGGTTGAATGCGAGAGAGAGAGAGAGAGAGAGGGATGGGTGGAATGGGTATGGAGGTGCCGGTATGCGTGATTGGGTTATAATGGATGGGATGAATTAAGTTAATCGTATGAATCGTATTTTGCTGCTGAGTGGGTGCCTATATACTTTTTGAAGTATGATGATGCGATTGTTTTTTGACGTAGATTGTAACGTATAAATACTGTTATTATAGCATTCATATTGAAACATGGTATTATTTATTGTGTACCAGCTTATTATTTTACCATTTTAAGTGCAGGTAATGTTAATTCGATTGATGGGCTTGGAAAAAAGAATTTGCAAAATTTTATCGATAATATAAATTTTATATATAATTTTCTCTGTTAGAATTCCTGAATTCAGTTAAAATTAAGTCATGGACTGATTCACCGTCGGAGAATTCTGCAGATTAGATTTTTTCCGGACCCTCGCTAACTGGCTGCTTTATTTTACGATACACATTACACATTGCATGTACTATAGTAATATTTTCTATATATAGCACACTGCATGTAGTTTAATATTATTTTCTATATTCATGTAATTAAATTCTATATTATACAGAAATTGTCAAAAGTAAATTTCCGTGAGATCTCAGCAAACTATATATAATTTAATTTTAATCTTTCTATACCTTATATAAAAATTAAAGACAATATATATAAAAACGCAAATTTATCATACAGTTACAATCTAATTAGCTTTTATCGTTATTATTTGCTTTTTTTAACATTATGATAACATTATGGTTAATGTAATGTTTTGAATTATTATAATAGTACTTGGAGATAAATCTGTCAGACGCAGGTTTACTGCGTAGGTAGTTGCAAATTACCGCACTTACATTTCGTAACGTAACGAAATTTCTTATGCTAAAAAGAGCTAGAAAAGCAATTTCATGATTCAGCTTTTAAACATTGCTTTAAATGTGAAATTTTCAGTGAACTTATTTTCAAAATACTTACAATATAATAAAAAAAAACTATATAAACGATTCACTTTTCAACTGCATTTCCAAACTAGATCTGAGTGAATTTATTACAACGACCCTTACTAGCTTCTATACATCCATTCATATATATATACTAATCAATAATTATACATCCTTCTCAGACCACAATTAATTCTCCATATTAAAACCCTACCACATCACCATCTACTCAAAAAATCTTCTTTTTAATTCCACATCCCAAATATCCCCTTGACCTACCCACCTCCAGCTCTCTCCCAAAACTTCCCACACATTCCCTCCACATCCTCTCTCTTTTCCACCTCCTTTGGGCTATCAAAGACGCTTATCAAGCCCCAGGAAAGCCGCGCGTCTCGTCAAAGGCAACACCTAATCGCTCAGCCCGCGGGAGAGAGAAACATTCGGAAATTCCCGGAGAGAGACTGCAGCCAGGCTCGAGGAACGCCGAGAGATGAATAAGAGCCGGGGAGAGCTCGTTAGACTCGACGACGCGAGCACGCAGAGAAGAGAGAGAGAGAGCTTTGAGCCAAGATTTCGCGCGGTCGCTTTATATCAGCATAAATTACGGCCTCATCCATCCGCGTAGCAGCCGCTGAGAAGTGGGGGGACGTATCGTTAGTCGTTAGCGTCGTTAATCGCGAGCGAAGTGCGGCTCTCTCTCTCTCTCTCTCTCTCCCTCTCGAGCGCTTGTTTTGCTATTAGGCTTACCTAGTGTCAATGATCGGGGAGCTAGTGATGTGGTTTGATGGTGTGGGTTTGTCGGTGGGAAGGGTTTATTAGTTGTTGAGTGAAGGGATTTTTGACAGTTTTTATATAGAGTGGTTAAAATAAAATGAAAAACTTGTTTTGTAAAATGGTGTAAAGTTTTAATCTTTGATATTATTAATTTTTTTTAATGATATTGTACAGCGTGATCGTAAAATGAAATTAAAGATAAACTATAGCTCCGATTAAAATACTTACAAAAGCTTTAATAATTACAAGAACAAATACATATTTGGTTTTAATTTTTCAAGTATCTTACCATCACTAACCACGCAGCTTAACCATCCTTAAAGAACTCATAAACTTTCTTATACATACAATGCATTTCTAATTAACATTTAACAGAGAGAAAGTTAAAAGGGACAGGTAAACCGACCTCTCGACTTTCAGCCACAGCCACACACCAAACCCAAGAGTCGTCGCACCCTCGTTACATCTGCGATACAGCCCTGCGTGCCTCGCGCGCTTTTCTTCTCTCCACATCACCCACCTACACACACACATACACATCCAGACCTTTGCGCATCTGTAGGCGACTCGGAGCGGGTCCAGCGGGGCAGCAGTGCGAGAGAGCGAGAGAGACGCGTCATCCGTCGCCGAGGCTCGAGGGAGAGCGACGGAGCGCTCGAATGCTCCCGCCGAAGTCATCCGAATCGGCGCGTAAACTGCCGAGCGAGAGAGATAGAGGTAGGGTTAGAGAAACGGTCTTTATTTTTCTTGGACCGGCGAGCTTGCGTGCGTGTAGCGCGAGCTTCCGAGTGCATATAGGAGAGATGCGCGCGCTGTGAGATTGAGATTTATGCGCGGGTAATGCACCTTTAAGTTATTTCAATTTTGCAGTATTAATAAGCCACAATGCGTTATAATTAAAAACAAAAAAATTATAACGCACCTTAATTTATTAACCTTCAAAATCTCATTAATAATATCAACATTAACAATCAACCCTAACAACCCTACCATTCCAAACCATCGCAACAAAACCCTATATAAAGAACCACGGCGATCACCGCGCGCTCGCGCGTTTTATCTTTTTCTCCGTGGCCCGCAAAGCATCAGGGGGGCAGTTCAGGCGCGCGTGGGCGTCCGGTGCGCGCCCGAGCGGAGGTGGCATAGGTAGCTCTGGTGGGGGCCGAGCGAGACAGCCCGAGGAGAGAGCGAGGAGAAGGAGACGAGTATATACGTGCGCTCTCCCCCCTTTTCGTCGCCGCCCATTAGGCGCCGCCACGGCGTCGTCCTCGTCGTTCGCAACTCTGTTTCTTTATCGCGGCTTCGACTCTCTCCCTCTATACTCGCTCTTGCACAGATATATACTCTTGAGCTTTGTGTGTGTGGGTGGGTTAGATGAACGCTGGTGCTTACCTTTTGGAGAGCGTTTTACCTTGAGAGATTTCTGTGGCGCTTTTTTATGAGAGGTTCCATTTTGTTTGGGATAGTTTGTAGAGGAGATTGAGTGTGGGGTAATTATGGATTTGACTTTGGATTTTTATTTATTGTTGATGAGTTGGATTAGTGATTCTGGGCTTTCTTTACGAAGTTTGCATTAATTACACAAGTAGATGCATTTGCGAGCTAATTTGAAGTTGAGTGAAGTATCATTATAGATGCAACTTCATAAGCAGTTTGAAATTAATCATGCCATTGAAATGTAAATGATTCCATGTTATTAACATTTAATTAATTCCAAGTCATTTTTAAGTATTTTAAACTTTTAAACCCAGTGAATATGGAGTCGGCTCTAGAAACTTTGCCAAGGATCCTGGCAGCATCATAACAGAGGCTTCTTAAGATGACTGCTTAAGTCCGTTTTTTGAGCTTATACTGAAAGTTGACGTTTTAACGTTTAATGGGCCTTTTCAGATCCGAAGAAACCAGTTGAAAGCTGAAACTTATAGCTAATTTATTTTGGCACTCTAGACTTTCCTCCTCCTTTCATTGTTTATTTCATGTTAATAACTGTATTTAATTCTATTATAAGATTCTGGTATGTCTAACGCATTATTAAATAAGTTTATGTTTCATGATTTTGTTAACTTGATTGTTTATATCAAAATGTATATCCAAAAACAGGGGAAACATGTACAACGTATTAATTAAGGTTTATTTATACTTTAGATATTTATTGAAACTTGAACAATTTTTATAAAACTTATTCAGAATATCTTGCGTCCCTGGTAGAAAATTTTGACCAGATTCTGAACAGAATTTCTGGTCAACAACTGTTCAAAGCACTTCCAGAATTTTTAGATAAGTGTCATTTTAACATTTGTTGACTAGAAATTCTGCCCAGAATATGGTCAATTTTCTAGCACGGTTAAAAACGGCCATAAAAAGAATTCCTTTCGCTGTTGTGAATGCGGTTACCCATCCATAAATTATAACTCGCGATCAAAGTTGCTTAACACAAGCTATTGCATCGCCTCAACCCGCAGGGAATCCTCTAATGATGTCATAAAATTACAAATATAATAAACTATATTATTCTAAAACACTAAAAACATTATACCTATTAGCACATTAATTTTATAAATATTTATAAATTGAATATATTTTACTTGTTCCCACGTACGTTCAACTCGCCTTTCTAACATGCTTTCGAAATATTATAGAACAATCATTATCGTTACTTTACACTTTGGATATTTATATTAGAATGATTCACCCAAATAATCTCGTATAATTAGAAATTAAAACGTATCTTAAATTTAGTAAAGACTATTACTTAAAAACAATAATAAGCAAACGTGTCATCGCACTTTTTCCATTAAATCGCCACAAACCGATAACGAACAATCCGCGGAATAAAACATCCGACGTCGCAGCAACAATGTACAGAAAATCGCCTCCTTCCTCTATCAACTCTCTCTGCAAATACGTCAACAAACCGACCAAACTGACCATTTGTTAATACCGTTCGCAAGATAAAACTTACACCGCGCAGAAAACGTATATCTCCACAAGGAAAAAGTAAAAGAACGCAGCTCGATGCATTTTTCCCCTTGGCTTTCACCTTCACCAGCTTCATATCCCACTCGCCGATAATAACACACACGTCGGAGAGTTGTTTGCGGCCCCTGACAATACGCGGCTGTATCTCCCTCCCTTTGCACTTCACCGCGATCGCGCAATATATGAATCAGCGAGAGAGTGACGCGACGGAGCGCCGGTGTACTGTATACGCGCGAAATTTTATTAACCGAGCCGAAGGGGACGATATTTTCTCTGGTCTTTTTCCTCGCGCCGCTCGTTTGTTATATATAGCGTCCGAGAAAGTCAGGAGGATAGGCGAATTGCTCGGGAGAGCGGGTAGATATTTTATTTTTGAGAGCCCATTGCGCGAGCCTTGCAGCTAGGCAGCTTTACTATTACGGCAGTTTCGGCGTCCTTCTTTTTTTACTTTTCTTTTTCGTAGTGCTGCTTTTGCGTACTTCTCTTCTTCTTCTTCTTTTGATAAGAATAATGCGCAACGTTCTCTTGCGCACGGAATATGCTTAATGATGTATAGGCTTTCTTGGAATTGTAGACCGGGGGTAAAGGCATCGTTTAAGATTTGAGATTATTCAGTTAAGTTTATTGCTCGGCTCGCTTTGGCCACGGTGGAGGTTCGTTTGAGGATTGGTATAGTAAAAATGCGTGAGTTTTGTGTTCGAACTTTTAGACGCACGACATATCTATAATTTATACAGTTAATGAGTACAGTGTAAGAACGGAAAAGTATAAATACTGTTAAAAGTTTGTGAAAGAATACGAAATGTTATAAAATATAAAAAATATGTTTAAAGTAATAAATAACTATACTTTATAAATATTGCAGATATACTTGAACTTTCACCATAATATTCTTAATTCAATTAGAGCTTAATTTGAAATAAAAATTTGTGTTTATAAAAAAATTGAAATGAAAATAATGTAAACATAAGTATTTAAAAGATCAAAAAAGCCTTATAATTTAAGAGGTTTGTACTTGTATGCTACACAGCTTTTAATCAAAGCTTAACAGATGAATTCTATTTGAGAACCTCTGTTTTCTACATTTTTTACTCTTGTATACTTGAGAGTTTTAAAAGAATTTACATGCAATTTATAAAATCTTTGGGACATAGCTTTGATCAGCCATGCACCGAGAGAAAAAATTTTTGTCCTCATAATAAAACTTTAATTGATTCAATTAAAAATTTGTTGAATCAAAAAAGGTTTAATTGATTCAATGAAGCATTTTAGATGAGCAGTAAATATTTTTCTCAGCATGCGCTTAAAAAATAAACAAAAATCTTATGAATTTTAATCAAAATCATTCCATACAAAATCCTATCCTCAATGAACTATCCAACAAACTACTTTATTACACACCAAAAACACAAACAAACGCAAATCTATTCCATCCAAATCCAGATTTTTCCAGCTCCGATCCATTTCCCAGCCGCTAATCTATCTAATCCCCCCAAACAACCACCTCTCCCACCCCAGAAAACATATCAACTCGCTCAAGCCCACACACAGACAAAAGCAACACAACACACATCTCACAATTCGTTAACGTGACTAATTCCTCCAACATACCGCTCGGCCAGCCCGAGTACCTTGGCACGATTTAAATGCCGCGTCTTGATAATACGCCGGTTTCGTCATCGGACGCTCCGCTCGCTCATATGATGCACTAGAAACACCGTGATTCGTCGCACCGATATAGATGCGCGGCAGAAAGAGAGAGGGACGAATGACAAAGGCCATCCGCGCGTATACGCAGATGGACAAGAGGAGAGCGATTTTTCTTTTGTCTCGCGCGCGCGAGTGCAAATATTTGCGTTTGCTACGGCGGCGGTTTCGAGTCGGATAGGTATATAGGTATACGAGGCGCGGTGGCCTGAAAATTAGTGGATTCTATGTGTGTGTGTGTCGAGGGCGAGCAAAGAGCTTTGTTGAGTGAGTGAGGGAGAGAGAGAGAGTGGTTATCGAGATTGGATATGATGTTTGTTCGAGAGCGTCATTAGAATTCCGTGTTTGACGTTCGATAAAGATAAATACGCGCGACGAGGAGCGCGGGCATTATGTTGTGCGTTTTACAGTGGTGAGACTGATACGCGAGCTGTTTTCGGATTGACTCGTTAGCTGTTTTAGTGGATACTAAAATTTATACCTTTGATGTTTTTTTGCCGAAGATTTAATTTTTGAATATAAACGATAATTAAAAATTTAAGTTTTACGTTTTATCCTTTTAACAGCTTTTTGCAATTTAATAATCTAATGATTTTTAAAATGATCTTTCTTCCTATTAGGTGTATCTTTAATAATTTTTATGCCATATCCTATTTTCCGCTCTGCAACTCTTTTAAAAAAATCTTGAACCAGATTTACATATAATCCTATATTTATTGCTTGTTACAAAAACAAGCAATAAATACAAAATTAAAAAAAATAAAACTTCCCAATACAAGATTTTGAAAACTTTATCTTCTCATCCAGCTTTTGTCTGAAAAACGTGATAAAGTTTAAAATCTTTCGAGATCAGAGCGCCCTTCTCCCTTCAACATATACATATATACGTGTGTGTGTATATATCAGTACATAACACGGGGATCGGAGTTGGGTGACTTTGCAAAGTGTAGCCTCGGGTCCGAGGGACCTTAGAGCGGGATTTGCGCATGTAGATTTATGCCAGGTACGTGATGCAGATCCGGGGAGCTCCGGCAGAGTTAAGGCAATTTGTCAGGGAGCCGAAAGGAGAAGGGTTAGCGAAGAAAAAAAGACATCTGGCGACGAAACGAGATATTCCTTCATGGGAAATGCAGGCTTGGAGTAAGCATTTATATGACTTGGAACTTTTCTTTTTTTTATTACACTTTTTGGTATATTAAACTTTACAGGTTTTAAAGCAATAACCAACAGCTACAAGCCATTTTACACCTTTAAAATCGTTCCCTCGCACATTAAACTCTTTCAGCAACGTCCCGGCAAATCGGCCAATCCGACTCCCAAGCACCACCTCCGCACTCCCATACAAGAACGTTCCGTCTCAAGCATCACGCAAGCAGCCGCTCCAGGTGCTCTCTCTCCTCTCTCTATCCACGTCTTGGCTCTCTCATGCTCTCGCGCGATTTCCGATTGGCCTCGCTCTCTCCCCGCGTGGCTATTTCTGTCTCCTCTCTCTTTCTCTCTCTCCCATCGCCAGAGCTCCAATGCTCCCTCTCTCTCTCTCCTTGAAAATCGCCTGGCTGCCATAGGTGTGTGTGGGACGGCGGAGAGCGAGAGAGATCCGTAAAGCTGGAGAGAGAAGAGCGCGGACAAAAACCTGACCTCTCGAACAACTGCGCGCCATGTGTGCGCCACTTGCGCGCACACTTTTCTCCCTCTCGCTCCCTCTATTTCTCTCTCGCTCTCCCCCGATCTCTGTGTGTATATACAGCGGGGCCGCATTCTACCTCTCGAGACGAAGAAGCCGCTCTTTTTACCCGTGCGCGCAGCAGAGAGCTCTGTCCTTTTTCTTTACAGTCCGTCGAGTGGAGGAGCACGGACAAAAAACACGTAACTATCAGCATGGTGGCCGCGCGCGCGCTTGTATATACCTAAGGGACGGCCCGAGAGAGACGGATAGAGAGAGAGGCGGAACGGACTGCACACGGGGCCGGCCTTATGTGTATGTGTGGAGGAAAAGAGAGGAGAGCGGAGAATCGTCCGAGCGACTAAATGAAGAGTTCCACAAAAAATTGCGTGGCTTTATGCTCTTGCTCTTTCTCTCTCTCTTTCGGCTATCCTTGTTGTCTTTTTCGGGGAGAATTTCGGAGAACTTTTCGAAGCCTCGGCTGAAGGCTTTTATTGTGAGCGGGCGTGCTCGTAATTTAGAGAAATGTAAGCATGGATTTTTTGATTTTTTTGGGAAGCGATCGCAATGAGTTTATAGATTATTAGTCGGCTTGATTTATGTAACTTATTTGCGGTCGTTCCCTGTATTCAACCGCAAATTTTAAAGTGAGCGAAGTATACGCGCAGAATTAATTGTCGTAGTAGTAATTATCGCGTGGATTAATCGCAGTAGACTTGAGTTGAACCGTTGCCAAATAAAAAAAATTATTGGTCCTTCTGATTCACGAATCAACTATGGAGCTTCAGGAAATAGTGGTCTTTAAGCTACAACTTAAAAATGAAAGTGTTACTAATACTTCTTAGATTAAAACTGAATGAAATTGTCAGTGAAAAATGGTAGCATTATGGCTAACTTAATAAAAGTAGATTTAAAATAATCCAGGAAACGTGGGTTCTTTGAAATGCGGCGTGACGATGAGCGAATAAAAATATCTAAGTAGAATTTAAAATGCTTAGCCTAACTATTTAAATGAAAGTAAATTAATCAAAGATCTAATTAGCAGCCCTTAACAATTAACTTAATTTCCTTTATGAAGTTTTATACCAATAATTGGTTAATCTGATTTTTCCTTTTGTAATACAATAAATAAAAAATCTATAAATAAAGTAGCAATAAGTAAGTAATAGTTGTATAGTTTCTAACTATATTCTAAAGAATATTTTGCATAAAACATTTTCTTTAAATCACCAATAAGTGGTGCATAAACCGAATTTTCCTTAAACGCTTGGAATTTAAATTAATTTTGAAAAATAACATAAACCTTGGCTTATACATTAGATGTTTTGAACATATAAAATAAATCTATATTGCACATATAAATAAATATTGAGCGCGAATAATAACATGTTACTAACCCCTAATCTAGTACCCTAAAATGAAAACACCAATAAATAACCGTTCTCAAACACACATAAACACCACATCGCATCACAGAAAAGCAGGTACTCACAAAAAAACATTCTCATTTAAAAAAAAAAAGAATAAGAAACACGCTCACTCGCGCATTAAACGCACCGAGAGAGCAAAGCGATGCGCGCTCCCGATAGCATCGCGGCAAAAAAAAACGTGACGCGTGATGTAATCTGAAAAGTCGGACGTGTATCGCCGATACAGCTAGAGCAGCCGAGAGCGAGTGTATCTCAGCTCAGCCTTAGACGCGATTAGATTGTTTTTCTCTCGGTGCGCGCTCGCGGAGTCACGAGGTGTGAAAAAGTCTAACGATAAAGCCGCTTCCTGTGAGGGCAACAGAGTTGAGAAACGTTTTGTTGCCGATTAACGTTTGTTTATAAGCCCAAGGCGCACTGACGAATTGGAAAAAGCTCGTTTGCTTACGGCCGTAAGATGCCTTTTTGGTGTTATCGGCGACGTATAAATATTGTGATTTGGCTCGTGTTGTTTATGCGCTTGATTAGTGTACATCTTTTTGCGTTTTTCCAGGTTTTGTTTGTGTACGACAAGTGTTTTATTGTCGAACTGCGTAGTTTTGATTATTAATAATTTTGTTAAAAATTCCTGCTTTAGAAAATGTTTACTCTAAAATTACATCTTGTATTTACTGTACGTAAAATAGAAACCCGATATCCCAGAAGAAATTCATTTTTCAGCGTCGTAAAAAGTTTCGAACACGTGTCATTTTTTTATGTCTCGGTCAAACGCAATGGCGCAACGTCGGCGAGATTTCGTCGGGCGATGTTTCAACGTAAGGGAAAAAAAATTGGGATCTCCAGGTCCAATCAGAGCTGATATAGGCCACGTCTAAATTGCGTACATATACCTATAAGAAACGCGCTGTGGGGTCTTTGAACCTCCGCTAGCTTATCTCTATACATATTAAACTTTTCGGTCTCTCGCTTTTTTTTATGTAAGGTGATTTATAGGTATACCCGTTGATAATGTAGCGATTATTTTCTTTGGAATACGACACGCGTGTATATCTATCCGTTAATATTTATAGATTCTACTCGTAAGTTTCAGTAAACCTAGCTTTTTACACTGCAAAATACAGCCAAGAACAAAATAAAACAAAAACACGAAAAATTCGAAAGCCATTTCACTCCACCACCTCTCATTAAACCCCCCCTCCTCCCGTAATCCAAAATTACCTCTCCATTGTTCGCTCTCCCAGCGCCGGCAGCGAAATATATATTCTCTCGCATATCTCACTCTCCGGTCGCAGATTTTTTTCAAAAAAAAAGAGAGAGAAAAAACACGCGACGAAAGAGCGAGAAAGAAAGCGTCGCAACAAGGAGCCAGAAAGCCTCCAGACGAGTGAGAGAGAGAGAAAGCTGGGAGAATTCATTGGGCGTCTCGCTGCTGCTCTCTCATGTGAGTCCACGTCTTTTTTTAGTCCATGACGGTAATCGAGAGCGAGAGAGAGAGAGAGAAAGCTTTGAGGGGTGAGGCTGGAGAAAAAGAGAAGACTGTGAGCTTATACCCACGGATAAAGCGGAGTGCGGAGGAGGATGACTGGCTTCGAGGTGCTGCTGCTGCCTTTTTATAAGTGCGTCGAAAATACGAGCAAGCGGTGAGAAAACGTTGCACGGGGAGCTTTTTTCCCTCGGCTCGCGAGTCAAAGGATTTTTATCTGGGAGATAAGTTGTTTTGGAGCCCCGATAGATTTATATATACGGAGTGTCAGAGGCGAGGCTAGGCGGTATAAGGGAAACCTTAGGTCGGCTGTGCTTATGGCTTTTTCTTTGAGTAGGAGAGAAATATTGACTGTTTATCGTTTTTTGGAAGACTGACTCGCTGCAGGGATTTTTTTTTAATCGTGAATGATGTGCTTTGCTTGTGTGCGTGGGATCGGGCAAAGTGCATTTTCTGTACTGACTTTTTAATGATGACTCATTTGCTGTATGAGTTATGAGACGCGTTTATAAACTTTTCTATTTTTAGAAATTTTCTCTATTGCAAAGGTTTGGTGAAACATGATGATATTGTAAAAACATTTAATTACACAGGTTTAATTGCAACAATTATATTGAAACTTTTGCAATCAAGTCCAAAACCATTCTCAAAATTTCCGAACTAAAAGGTACATATCCATACTAGCAACTAGAACGCTCGCTATCATAAGCACATAATCTCGCAAAACAAGCCGACGAATTTGCGCACTGCCCCTCGAAAAAACATCTCTATCAGGAGACACGTGCGCGCTCGATGAGTCAAGCCTCTATACTGCTCCCAACATCACCTTCCAGCGATAATACACATAATGTTTTTGCAAAATCGCCGCGCGTACGTGCGTTTATCTCTCCTTCTCTCTCCTCGGCATTTCCGGCGGCGCAGCGGCAAAGGTACACGCCTCTGTATATAGGAGGAAAGAAAAAAGCCGGCCACTGGCTCGTTGCGGATTTATCTCGTTCTCTCTTACGTGCGCGAGGGAGCAAAAAAAGGGAATTGAAAAGGAAAAAAAGATGGGCTGAGGAGAGCTTCTCTCACTTTCGCGCGCCTGCGGATCGACGGACAGAGTCATCTTTGTTCCAGAAGAATTTCTAGCTCCTGTCGGGCCATTCGTCTTTTGCGCGGCCGTGGAGCTTGCGTGAGATTCGGTTGGTTGGATTTATTCCGGTTGCCGTTTTTTTGGTTTTGTTTGGATTGTTAAATGGAAGTGGATTGTGTGATGGATTTGCAAAATGAGACGTGAAGAAATTTTTTTTAATATAGTGACTAAGTATTAGATAATTAATAATAATAATCATTTTAAATTAAAAATTTTGTTTTGTTTAGTAAAATCAGAAAATGCGCAAAGACTAACAGAAACTCATAATCATTTAGTTTTAAAATGGAAACTGTACTTTATTTATTTTTTGTGTTATTCATATATAATTCAAAAATTTTTATACGTACGTCGTGTGTATTTCATAGTTAAAACTTTTACACAAAAAGCGTATTTAATAAAAAAAAAATATCATACATTCCAGAAGTTATATTTGCTTTTCTATAGTTTTTTTTCCTATGATGCACTTTAAAAACTAATTCACACCAATTTCAACTGTGTTTGAATCGTTTCATATTTATATGAAAATATTTTTTAATAAATCTGTAATTGTAACTTACTCCGTGACCAGGTTTACAGAATTTGTAATTGATTGATTTTTCAATAATTAAAAATCATCATTATCATTACACCGAAAAGATCTTTCAATTATTTAAGATAAACACTTTAAGGGCGAAAAAGCCATCCCCGAGACGAAAACGCCAAGTCAGCCAGGAGTTGGGAAAGCACGCGAGCAAAGAACAACTTTATCTGAAAAACAAATACATAAAGAAACACTAATTCCTAACTTTGTCATCGGCTGACAAAGCAATTGTTCTCCTTCTCAAGAGAAAGAGAGAGCGGTAGGTATACACGAAAAATCCAGTCCCGACTCGCTCTCTGCCAACAAAGTGTGCGCGCACGTATCCTCTCTCTCTCCATTGTTATCGTCTCTTATCTCCCTTTCTTTTTCCACTGCTGCTTCTACTACTTTTTTTTTTCAAACGCCACGCGCGCGTTTCCGTCTCCGCTATCGCCTGCGTTTTCTCTCCTCGCGCTCGCTTCTCCTCGCTTTTTCGAACCTATACTCGCCGTGAAAGAGAAAAACGACAGAGAGAGAGAGAGAGCGACGTATATAGGTACGACTCACGTGCGGCAAATATTTGTCCTCGGCAAACCGAGTCGCGAGCGCGTGCACTTGTGTGAGTAAATCAGCGCGTGTCACTTTACTCCGGCGGCTCTAGGCGTCGTTCGTGTATATATGCAAGGATTCGCTCATTGTTACTGATCGAGGATTTTGATTATATAGGGGGTACGAAGCGTAATTGCTGGGAGGTGGGGTGTAGACTTTTGGCGAGGTCCATATGTAGCAGTTTTTTTGGTAGATGAGGTCAGTTGGGACAGTGGATACGCGCTAATGAATGATTATTCACGGATCGGGCTGCTCCAGATGGTCTGTCTTGGGATATGAAATATGTAGTTTGAAGTTTCGTTTGCATGGTTTCAATTTTTTTTTTTGCATACTTAAAAATAAATATCTATATTTAAAATTGATATTTTTTTTACTTTGATATATGTGTAGTAAATTCATGAATTTCGTAAAACTAGAATTGTAATTATAAGAATCAGCATTACGGTTACCTATACGTTTCTGCTTATATAAAATACAAGCGGTGCTTTTGAACACCTGAAAAACAAACAACCCCACCACAAGTGATCCACAAATTACTTAAACCCAAACTCCTAAAACATTGTATAAAATAAAACAAGAACGATCCCAACCGTTCAATCAAAAAACACCTGAACCAGTTACAAATCCACACCTAAACCAAACTCCCAACCCAATCTTCCGCATACCAAAAAACAAATCTCGCGCGAAAGCTCGATTCCAGCCGGCGATTTTTCTCTTCCGCACCCGATTATCGACACCTTGAACGACAGCGAGAAAAAGCCTTGAAAAATGGAAATCGCATCAGCAATCTCTCTACTCTTGAATTACACACACACACACGAGAAAGCCTCCGATAGCTCCCGAATAGTAAAAATCTCTCACTCTCTTACTTGGCTGCTTCTATAGCCATTCGAGTGCGCTCTTGTATATACGTACTCTATATTTACGATCGGAGAATGTGTCGCGCGGAGATTCCGCCGCGGAGTCGGCCTATAGGACTGCGAGAGAGCGGGTCAAAGGTTAAAGACGATATTTCTCGAAGGTGCTCTATATATATATATATATATGCGCGAGTGTATGCGAGTGGGAGAATAGTATAGAGGCCGAAACGCCACGTGTGTGTGTGTGTGTATTGAACGCCGCGAGCTAGCTGCGCCGATTCAACAGCTTACTCGTGAAATAGATTTACTGTGTATGTGTGTGAGAAAGA
The DNA here is from genome assembly GCA_900480035.1 of Eupelmus urozonus. Classification (NCBI taxonomy): domain Eukaryota; kingdom Metazoa; phylum Arthropoda; class Insecta; order Hymenoptera; family Eupelmidae; genus Eupelmus; species Eupelmus urozonus. The sequence goes on along the minus strand of UELX01000610.1, from coordinate 46,791 downwards.
GCGGAGGATTATTGAGAGAGCGAAATGTGTACCGGTTTTCGCGAGCTGAATTGATTTGCGGTTAGCCTTGCTTTATTCTCTTTCGAGCTTTTCACGAACGATTTTAAAGCGAAAAGTAAACTTTTTGTATTGGCATTTTGTAAAATAATGAAATTTCTTTTAATTTGATGATTCTTTTGCTTTCGGATTAAAACATCATACATTGGATAGTATAGTTCTAATTCGCCACTGCAATACTTGTATAATTATTAAGCAATATGATTTTTTCATATATATAATAATTAAAAAAGAATAATAATCCATTGATTAAATTCTATGTAATCATCCCAATAAAAAAAGGCAAGTTACCAGTATCGTCCAACCGACACCGGACAGGTATACCCGAGGGCGAGGCGAGGGTAACGAGCAATAATGCTAATCCGGTGACCTGGTAAATAGCTGGCTGGTACAGTAGGCAGGGGCATCCTCGTTTCGCAATTATCCTCCCCGTCAATTGAATTACACCGAACGCTCATTCCGAACGCTATTCCCGTGCTCGGCTCAGTCTGCATATGATTTTTACAACATCCGCCGGCGGAAGGACTAATTAGCCCCTGTTAGGATTAAAGGTCAGGCGTGGGCAGGTATGTAAAGGGCTACCTAAGCTTTTGCTTGAGTCTGAAACCCTTTCAGTGCTTGTAATTGGATTTTACCGTAGGTCATCATAAAACTATAAATATGAGGAGGCTGGCTTAGTGATGAGGCGTGGCTGCTAATTAAATATTGATCAAGTTTATCGTAAACGTGGATTTTTCTTTTATTGCGGTTTTAATGCTCCAAATGAATAACAATTTTGTTTTTTTGTAAAACACGTAATAAACACAAGTTTATGTAAATTATTAATTTTATTCCTTATTATTATAACAATCTTAAAATTAACCGCGCTGATAATAAGTAGTTGAAGCAATGATTTACAATACAGCCGTCCACTCGAGGTCACCGCCTATAGGAAAAAATGTTTTCTTACAACTCCCCCAACACTCTCGCATCATTCCCATAATTACGGATGCACTCATTATCTAATCTCCCAAATTACCAGACTCACTATTTTATCAGCTTACAGATTTTCTCAGTAATACACGGGACAAAACGACGAAACACACATAAGGGTGGAGCGAGAAAGAGAGGAACGGATAGGCGCAGGATAGGCTCGTATCTTGGAAAGAGCCGTATACCTCCGGGCAGGGCAACGTGTAAGGGGAAGCATATAGGCCGTTCGAGGATTAGTCCGAGATAACGAAATCTTTGAATGTCTGAAACGCCACTTTGTGAGCTGAGAAAGTCTCAAATTACAAAGCCAACATGCTGAGATCTTTATAGGTGTGCTTCTGCGTTCGGTCAAAAAATTTTCAAGCGTCTGAAATCTTATCTTGGATTGTAAGTAATTGTTACGATCTGTTAAGTTAAGGATAATTGGATGCTTTATTAAGAATTATTACTTATTTACGCATACGTACTGTATTAAATATAAATAAAGTAATAGCAATAACATAAAGTTTGTAAATAATACAAAAGATCACATATAATTATTGCACCAAGTACTAAAAGCTTCTCTATACAATCCAGTAACGAATTCAATTTATTCTAAAATTCCCTTCCAATACCGTCCGATTCTAATATTTCGCGAACCCACGCTCTCTCTCTCTCAATTTTAGCGCTCGCCGCGATAACCGCAGCCTTGAGAAAAGCCCAAACTCAATCGAGCGCCCCGGCATTATCCGTTTCGAAAGCTCCGATAATAACACTGGCACAGTGCAGCCAAAGCTCCTCGCCGATGAAAAAAGAAAGCAAGCTCAAAACCAGAGAGAGAGAGAGAGAAACCTTTCTCGAGCAGCCGTCTGTTCAAACCGCACACGCTCGCCCATCTATATATATGTCTTTCATAAGCTCGACAAAAAGGTAATTGAGGCAGCAAGAGAGCCTTCAGAAAGGTGGGGGGTATACACACAGCAGCATTCTCCAAATGAAAAGCATCGAGCGGCTCCGCAGCGTGTAGCTAAATGAAAGTAGAGGCAAAAAAACGAAACCTCTAGAGGGAGAGAGAGAGTTGCGAAGCGCTCACCTTTGCTCCCGAGGCGATGCTCGCCATATGGGCTACTGCGAGCGCTGCGCGGCCCCCGAGGCTTGCGAGCGCGCGTGTGTCTACACCTTGGGGCTCCCTCGGTCGCATGCGGGCCAGATTTTACGGGTATATATGCGGAGGCTGTACTCTCCTGGCCGCGCACGTGTCTGTAGCTTCGGGTCAACAGTGTGTGTGTGTGTGTGTAGGTGTATGTGTGTGTGTGAGGAGATGAAAGAGAGAGCATACTTGGAGCATGTGAGAACCAGGCCGGCCGAAATCTCTCATCTTGTTTGCAAGCGCGAGCGTGGAGAGTAGCTCTCTGGAGTGTATAGGGAGACGTGCGCCTCGTAAACCTGGGTGAATGGGTTGTATGTGTGTGTGTGTTGGGTGGAGGAGATGAGAGGTGGGATTGACTGATGAGTTTGGTTTTTGTTTTGGATGGATGTAGCTTTATTTTGTTGGCGAATTTTTGGGATAATTAAGGGGATGCGGTAATTTTTGGCTTAAAAATCTGAGCTTTTCGTTTCAACTTTGAATTTTATGTTTTAGTTGGAATGTATTATTATTATTTTATCATGCTGTTAAATTTTTATGAATTTTGATTTGATATAAAAAATAAGAATTAAAAATAAAACGATAGATATATACTTTCAGTTATTTTTAGACTCGAAACTTTAATAAAAAAACTTCTGAGTTTTCAAGTATATACCTTACTATTTTACTTTTATTAAGTATTATGTCTAACAATTATTGGACTCTTCCATTCTAAAAAAAACATTTACATCTCCACACTGACACTCTCCTTCTTCCACGAGCATTCTTGTATCTACACCTCCATCCGACCGCCTACCTACCTCCGCTTTCATCTTCCGTTAAACCCCCATTATTTCCTCATTGATTCTTCCTCTCGTTCCTTCTCATTTATCCAATCATTGCACGTTTCATTCATCCCTCTCCTCAACTCACTCTCGCCATCTCTCTCTTTCTGCCTCTCTTTCTTTCGTATACGGCCACTCTGCCTACATGTACGCGCATGTACGTGTATGTATAGCGCTGTGCTCGAGGCGAGAGGTGGACTTGGAAGCAAACAAAACGATCGCGGCACGTGAGCGAACGGTAAACGGCCTCGAGGGGGGAGAGCAACGCGAGTACGCGAGCGAGTGTGTATTGTTGCCGTGAGATTTTTTTCTTCTTTGTCTGTTTGGAAAGTTTAATTATTATAGGTAGATATGTGCAGTAATAAACTGCGAAAGCTCAGCGAGTCGCGGCTGATTAAGCTTTCATTAACGCATTTACCAATATGTCGTCTAGGATGCTCAATTCCATACTGTCTTGATTTAATCGTGGTATGATTTAAATAACGATTGCGCTTGGTATTGGTTGAAAAAATTCGAAAATTTTGGAGCGGAATTTTAATTAGTTTTGAGATTGTGGGATTATAGTCAAGCTCGATGACGATCGATTTTCTAAAAATATAAGATATGACAATATTTACTTACTGAACTATACTACATTTATTTGATTACTTTGTCTTAAAAAGCTAGAAATTTACTCCCATTAAACTTGATAAAAATTAAAGTCAAATTAGGCGCTACAATATTATGCACTCACTACGTATTTATTCTTTATAATCAGCAACATCATAATCATGCTAGTTAATTAACATATCTGCAGAGCAAAGAATCACTGACGCAACACAGCTACCTGATCAGCATCCAGGACCACCCAAACCCCATTCCAAAAAAGAGCAAACAAGCACACTCCAACCCTGAAAAATGTCCCTTTCCCTCATCCCACAGCCAACTCTCACACTCTCCCATATATACTCCATCCTCATCGGCTAAAGCAGCCATCTCAAAGGCGCAAGTGGCCCTCATCGAGCGCCTCGCGCGCGCGTCGCATGAGCCAACGCAGAGCCATTCTCGCTGAAAAGATCCCATTCCTCTCTCTCTCTCCCTCTACTCTACTCTCGCGCATTTCCACGAAGCGTAAACGGCTCTCTCGTCTTATTCCGACCTCAATCAGCGCGGCTGTCGTTGCGATTTATCGGCTCGGCTCTTGCGTATATATAGTGTGTGTATAGCGAGAAAACGGAGGGGAAACGATCGCACCGAGTTTGAGCGAATTGAGATGTAGATGCGAGAGAGAGAGAGAGCGGCTGTCTAGAGAGCGAGCAAATCGAAAAGAATGAGAGATAAGAATTGAAGGACCGATCGAATCGAAGGGAGAGCAGGAGCTGAATGGAGAGACGGATAGAGAGCGAGGGCTGGACAATAAAAACCTGATGCTTGCAAGCGCGCAAGCACTGCTTTTTTCTCACTGCGCTACTTTATGCAGATTTATCTTTTAGAGAATACGAGATGGATAAAAGGCTATTGGTACTTTTGAGAAATGCCTTTATTTTTACATTCCTGCCTTTTACTTGAGATTTTTCTAGCTTCTCTGGAGATCGGAAAATCAATGATTACGGGCTTGAGAATGTTTTTGTCGACAAAGAGGAAGATTAAACTTTATTTCGATTTATTAGATTTACTTTGATAAGACATTTTTCTATTTTGAGATTACAGAATTTAAATGAAAGTGATATATTAAACATGGTTTTATTTGTAAAAAAAAGGACAATTATACATTTTTTATCAGCACCTAGGCAGATGTGAATAATTTCTCAAAAATCAAAACAAAGAGCTCACCAAATCCAAAACTCCGATACCCAGCCCAACCTAAAACAAAAGGTCCACCATACCCAATCCCACGCTCTCCCAAAAGAAACCTTCTACTCCCCACTCACAAAAATAGAACCCAGCAGCCGCTGGAAATCGAGAAAGAAAAGCTCCGCAGCCTCGTCCCGGCGATAACGAGCAGTCGACACGGTTATGTATCTCACCAACACAGCCAGCCCAACGGATTTGACGCGCATGCGAGTAGGTGATACATCGCGCCGTGACTTACGAGCCCGACGAGCCGATGAGCGTCTAATGGATCTCTCTCTGCATGCGCGCCTATATATGAAATAGTGGGGCCGATCTTTCGATGATGCACATGCGCGCGTAGTATCAGGGACACGGCTTTGTTTGCCCACGCTGAGATTTTGCTGTTCTAGGGAAGATTTAGGGAGACGAATGGTGACGCATTGTCGGTGAGCGAGGTTAGGGATTAGCGTTCTTTGGAAGTGTTTTTTGGGAATTGGTCGTTGGGGTGGGGAGTTGGAATGGTTTTGAGGAGTTGTAAATTTTGAGTTTTGGAAGTATGCTAATTCGATGGAAATTCGGGGGATGCTCTGACGCATGGTTAGTTTGATGCAGAGTGTCGACTAGTTTGTCAACTTTGTTCTAGATCGAAGGATCGCGCGAAATGCATTTTTCCCTTTCAAATTTTCCTGACTGCGCAAATCGTCGTTGTCTATATGTATAGGAAGCATTCCATTGAAACAATCTATATTTTATCCGTATCCATTATTCGCCTATAATAAAACGTCTCCCTGATGTACACAAAACACATTTTGACTAAAATAATCACAAGCCTCAGCATTAAACAAACCCATAACACAGACCAATCGACATAAAACAATCTAACGAACCATCCCACCTACAATTCACCCAATAAATCACTCCTCCAGCCACCCACTCCCCACCCGAATCCGCGCACCTAACGATTGTTTAAACATCGCGCCTCACCCGCGCAAAACGGATTAACTCCGACGGGCCATTTCACCGCCGCGGCCGTAAAACCATTTTCTCAACTCGCCACTATAGGGTGGACTACATCCACACATACACACCTCCACACTCTCACACAGCTTTAAAAAAAAAAAAAGTGCGCGCAGGGGGCCGCTGCTGTATACATCCTGCGGACCCCTCGCAGTCCGCTAATGCATTCGGCAGCGAGTGAGAGAGAGAGTAGGTAGCTAGAGAAAGAGAGGAGATTTGATAAAAGGACGCGGGGCGCGGCGGTTGAAAGGGCTCATTCTGATTTATCGATCGGCGAATTCGAGGCGAAAACGCGCTCCCCGGGGACGGCGGCGGCGGGCCACGCGCCGTGAAAGGGCCAAGAGAGCGGGGGTAGGTAGACAGACGTGCTAGAGTAGAGCAGGAGATGAGGTGAGCTAGCACATGGCCACTTTTGGGGGTCCTTAGCTGGCTTGGTGTGCTGGAGACCTGGATGAGAAAATACGGTTCAGCGAGGTTTTGGAGGGACTGTTTTTGCGTTTGGTGATGGAGATTGCGATTGCAGTAGGTTTTTTTTTTGTATAGGTGGGGTTGATGATGCTTTTTTGAAGGTTCGGTCATGGGATGTGTTTATTTAAGATTGTTTTAATAGGTGCCGCGATTTTTTGTTTTCTAAGGCTCTGGTTAGTGAAAAGTGTTTATATTGATAGTTGTGACAGTATACTTAAAAATAAAACGTTATTTTAGATATAGCGTATATATAAATTATTAGAGATAAAGCACGACTAAATAGGGGTTGGCTGTGTGCGGTCGTCGAAACACATGGCCCTTGAGTTTGCCGATGACGTCTGAGAGTTACTTTTTCAGGGGGATATTACGAATCCATAGTGCACCCCGCACTCTGAAATTTGAGTACGCAAGGAATTCTGCTTATTTTACGACTCATCTCTTTCAACGTTTCACTTTTTTTCAGAGGTTTTCTTTCATGGAAATCAATCAATATTTTTTTTTACACAAGCTATGCTCGCAAACAAATTTTTTACAATAAATTCACAAATAGTACTTTTTTATCCTAAGAAATATGTATGCATGCCTACATATTTTTAAAATTATGATAGCTTAGAATAGAATAAATTATTTTTTTTTAATAATTAAAATATTAAATGATGATTTTAATATATTTATTAAAATAATATCCGTTCATGACGCGAAGTACAAAATTTATCATGTGTAATAATACTATTCTAGCTCACATAAAGTCTGCACATTTATATCAAGTGTAAAAAGATCGTTCAGCATCTGTCACGTAATCCTCTAATTCAGACCACACAATGCAGGTTCACAAAGAGGATTCTAATCAAAAGCCCACGATCTGCGCGCAGCTTTTCATATACAACACGCATAACACTTTCTGAAAAGATGTGCATCAATTCTACTATAAATATATGCAAGTGTGACTTTACTTGCGTATTTCGAGAGTCATAGTTTTTTGAAAGATAAGAAAATTTTAACGAACTTGGTTTGAATTCTTAATGACCTAAGGCAGTAAAATAATTATTGAGTTTATGTGCGGGAGTATAAAAAATTGAAAAAAGTTAAACAATAATATAAAATAGAGTGATCCATTAAAGTGTTTTATGTAAATTGTTTCAGCATAAAAAATGGTCATACTTGAATTGAAATCATAGTTCCCAGTAGGATAAATTGCAAAGGCAATTAAACAAAGCCAAGTCTTAAATTGAGGGAACAGCATACAGAGACGACTTTTTAGAGATGCATCTGTTGTTTGTTTCATTAGGTACCAGTAGGTTGAAACGGCAAACACGGACTACGTGTGTAATCCTTTTAAATTCAAATGGCCTCGAAGTCCAGATAGAGAAAGACACCGACTCATTTATATTAGTCAGATCGTCGTTTCAAGCTATTATATACCGCCTGTCATTTCGACTTTGAACGCTCGCTTTATATTTTCGACAGACGGTCAAACCTTCAAAAACGCTTGAGTCAATATTGAGCGAAGAATTAAAAATTTTTACGAATGGTTTCGAGGTAGTTTTATTAGTAAAATTTATCATCGTTTAAGATTCGTGATACCATTTTCAAGGTGACATTTTGTAATTCATAACGTGTATATTTGCGATAAAAGAATAAAATTGAACATTTATACAATTTTTATACTCGTATAAACACACAAAAATAATATCGATAAAATGAAAGTTACAAAAAACTTCATATTTTTATAAAGCCGTTATCATTTGAAAGCATGAATTATTGATATTAAGTAAAGTCAATAATTTTTTTTAATTTAACACAATCAGATTTTAAACAAAATCATGCATTATATTTTGATTACACGACCAAGAAATGTAGTAGAAATACAAACGTTTTACAAAAATGAAAAAACATTTGGAGTTATAGCAAACTTATATACAATAGATCCTTTCTCTAGTAATTTAAAACGACTTTATTTACCTTCAGTCCTGCCAAAAACTTGTGGCAGCTATATTTTTATACGATTTGAAAGACGGGACAAAGAACTGCGTTCAACTAAAAGATTCAGCGTAACCAATTTCTGATTTAATAATACATTACTATAAAAATATTTAAATTATTATCTATCTAAATCATAAACCTTCTATTCACTACAACAACATCATAAAACATCAAAAACTAAAAAATCAAAAACAAACCACAGCATCCAGCCCATCAGCACGAAACAAACGCACTGCCATCCGCCCCCACCCATCACCCAACACAAATCGCCTACAATTCATTAAAAAAAAAAAGAAAAATCCCAAAGCACCGTAGCCATACAAAAACACAGTCGCAATCTACCAAACCCCGCTCGCCGAAGTTAACAACGCGAACCAAGCCTCCAGGTCGCGCGCGGGGGGAGAAAAGCCGTGTGTCGCGCAGGCCGATATATAAATCATCTAGCCCCTCATTCATCACGTGTGAAATTGCACGCCCGTCGAAAAGTGCCGGCGGCGCGTGCAGCGTCACCAAACACACACGCACCCGACTCCCAGATTTAAAGGGCTACACACATATCCGTCGCATAGGTGCGTTTGCATATACATTATATACATCCAGAAAGGTGTGCAGCGGAAAATGCACGCACGTGCGCGTATCCAGCTCCCCCGGCGCGCGGTCTGGTGCCGTGCGTTCGATTCCGCCTCGCTTTCGGGGGTGGCGAACGCTAAGCCAGTAATGCAATAAGCTGGGGTTGCGCCTGTGCAGCCGGAAAGAATGCCGGCTTTCTCTCTGCGCGCGAGTTTTGGCTTTATCTTCTTTTCGGCATTGTGTATACGAGCGCGCGCGCTCCCCTCTTTATTCGCAATTAAATGATTTTCAATGAGATTTTTTCGGGCTTTATCGATTTTGCGATAGAGCGGCGCTCTTTTGTCGACGTGTGGGACGTTGGGGGACGTCTGGTTTTGTGTATGGTGGGTGTATACCCGTAGAGATAGAGTAACTCAATCGCTTATTCTAATCAGCTCTGGTTTCTTACGTAGCTCTTTCTTTTGAGAATATTACGATTGTGTGAGGGTTGGTAGAGGAAATTGTGTCTGTGTTTTGTTCTCGAATTAGTTTTCCCTGCGCTCTCCTGCTTCCATCAGCGCTGAATTCTATTAATTATATGGATACGCTGAAAACTCGACCAAGATTCTCATTGTTGACGTTTCCGCTGTACACACAACCAAGAATATGTATATACATAACCAAAATTACAATAATAATAAATTCAGCATCGTATCCTTGAGTCATCATAAAATTTAACGACGATCCCGGCCGACTCGGCAAAGTGCATTACCTAATTAAGTGTGTAGCGCTGACTTTCCTAAATCCATAAATCAATATTTGCGCAACAACCGAGGCCTCTCCCGCATAACTCGGCCACGCTCGGCGGCACTGGGTCCAGAAAGGCCAGCTTTATGAATATTTATCTTGGCCACAGCCATACATCATTGATCGAAAGGCTTCCGTATATAATTCATTAGAGTTTTGTTTTTCCCCAAACTCACTCCGGCTCTCCCTAATACTTCCTTCCCGCATCGAGTCATATATCCCTCCTCCGGCTTCTCTAACCCTCTATATCCCGATTTATTCCACTCCGCGCCGTGCGAAACGAACTATTCTTCTACTTCAATCTTCTCCTTTCAGGATCCACTCCTGCCCTGCATCCATCTCTTTATCTCGGAGCCGCGCGGCGCCATCCCTCATCTCGCCCCTTTAAATCAGCGCGCCCATATAACCCAGCCGTGAATATGTATATGCACGGGAGTCTAATGCTCGATCTGCCCTTGCCGCGATCGCCTACAAATGCGCCTGGTGGATGTAGAGGCGACGGGGGGTGGAGATGCGTGGCTGCTTTGACTATACGCAAAAATAGAATATATGAATCGTGAGGAGGGGGGGAGAGGAACAATGCTGTTACGGTGAACGAAATATTTGGTGCGTGCAGCGCGAGCTGAGGAGCTTCTTTCGATGCTCAAGTGCGGGTGTATGCTAATGCTCTGTAGGGGGGTGATTGATATGCTCGGGAGGATGACTGTATGGTATGGTAGGAGGAGGTGTGGGAGTGCGTCTTGGGTGGGTTTCGGGGTGAAGTTGATGAAAGTGGTTGTTTCGTTTTTTTAATCGCGGGTTGTTGAAAGTGGAAAGTGGAGTAAGTGGTTTTTGTTAGTTGGTTACCTTGTGGTCTTACTTTCTGGATTGCACTTTGCGGATTAAGATAGCATAAAAAAAACATGGTTTTTTTAAATATTTTTTCATAAATATAAGAGACAAAATTATATTTGTTGTAATGATTCTTTCAGAATTGAAGAATTTGAATTTCTTTTTTTAGAGTGATGAAATAACATGGACACGATAATTCGAAATTCTTCTATTCTCTTAATTACAGATAAAGATTTTCAACGATTGGAGACGGTATGAACGACTGATGTGCATCGAAACATTGATAATAATTATTCAAAATTGGTACGAGAAAAAGCGAGTCCAATACGCAACCCTATCATTCCTGCCGATGCCATATGGCACATGAACAGGATATTGGATTTTTAAATCTTTATGCAATTTATAACGAAAGGCAAGGAGTGTTTGAATATATATATTTGAATTTTTTAAATACAGCGTTAGCGACTAACATTGTTTATATACAAGTTAAATTTTTTTACTATGCTATTTAAAATTTTCACAATCTCAAAGTTATTCAAAGAATCTTGGATTTTATATGCAATTATTCTGAAATAAAATGGTTTATAGGATCAAAGTGATCCAATCACGGTTAGAAATCTAATTTCCTTTCTACATATAAAACATGATTATTATATTATTATAGTATCACAGCAGTATAGAGTATCATTTTAAAATTATTCAAAGACAAAAGAATAGTACGTGTAGTCAATTTTTTCAAAGTTCAGAAATCTTGTATAATATATTAAAAACTTATTGACTATCACTACAATAATACGTAGACCATATCCACCTTTACATTAATTTCAACCCTCAATCCAAATGACCTCCCAAAAACTCCCAAAAACCCCCTTCCCAAAACCACCCCGAAGCAACCTTCGCACAGTCACCTCGATGCGTCACGTGGCGTCCCATTTTCATTAATTCTCTCCCATCCAAAAACACTCGCGCAGCATCCCCGGCCATAAAGTCAAATAGCCGCATTCACGATTTATCCGCGCCGAAATCGTATAACGAGATGCAGAGAGAGAGAGAGAGAGAGAGAGCCGAGAGCTGAAAGCCAACGAGAAAAAGCCTGCTCGCTGATGCGCGCGCGTGCGCCTATACACAATCATACAGGGGCTCACCCGCGCGCAGGCATAAAAACAGAGAGGGGATGAGTCAACTACTACCCTTCGAAGCCTACATATACACATAGGGGTAGGAATCAGACGCGCACGCGCTGGTCCTGTATACATCGCGCGTTGCGAATCCGCGCGTGCTGCAGTCGATGGGGCAGAAGGAGATGCGACGGATGTAGGAACGGGGAGAGAGAGAGAGAGAGCCGAATTCACGATTCGTTCACCTTTTGTGCATGCTGCCTCGCACGCGCCAGGCCAATTTATTTATTTTTTTTTTCGCTTTCTCGGGGTGGCTCTCTTTTGGTTTCCCGATTCTAGGCTAGCGCTCGTTTTCCCTTATTTAGGTAGAGGAGGGAGAGGAGAGACGGAGGAAAAGTGATGCATTTGAATAAATCTTTTGTTACGGCCGTACAGTGCAGGCCTTGGCGCCTTTTATCCCGGAGGCGAGGAGAGAAAAGAGACTTTTTATGACGTTAGAGCGATGCGTGTGTCGTATATATGGTCGGCCTGGATTCCCTGCGATCTTTCTTGGTTCTTTAGCAATTTTTACTATTGCGATGGAGCTTCTGCGTTGGGGTCGCTTTATTTTTGAGTTTTCGCTTTATTAGGCAATTGTGTAGCTGACGGTTTGGTAGATGATTTTAAGTGGTGTGACGTAATATCATGAGGCAATAAAATTTTTATAAATTGTACCGAATAATTTAATAATTTATATCGAAAATACTAAATATGTATAAGTATGTTCCGTGTAATGTATACAATTTATTTTTAAAGCTTTAAATAACCAAGTAGAATTTTGCAGAAGAAAGTCTTTGTCTTTGAAAGTAATTAGAATTTGAAACTCTTTTCATTTTTAATTACAGCGGCGACCCTCTGTGTACCAATATGTGTATTATACTCTACATCTTCCCCTACATGTGGTATTCTATTGTACACATCCTACTATTTACTTCTTTTTTTATTACAACACCGTACCATGTGTGTACTTCACATTCACCTATTCAAGAAACTTTCATTACCATTCTAGAGGCCTTCATTAAGAAAAAGAAATTTCTATTTTTCATTTCATAGTAGTCGAAATAAAAAATTTACAAATATTTTTAAAAGGAGAGCTTTCAGATTTTCTTATCAACCGCTTAAGTGTGAGCGCAGAATGACTTTCATTAATTTCTAATTATTTGATGAAGTTTTTTATGATAGACTGATCCATATTTTGATCACTTTTTTCTGAATTTACCTTTGCGGAAAAATTTTAAATGATTCTTTAAAATTATTTGATTAAAAATTTTTTATTGAGATAAAATTGTAATTAAAAAATATAGATTCACTATAGTCTTACTTAGAAGATTTTTCAAACTTTTATTCGCTAAACCTGAAAGCCTCTCTTTATCACTGTAGTATACTTCGAATCCAAAACTAATTATTAAAGCATCGTAAAATCATTATATCCTTATCATCATCCAATTTAAACCATCTCCCAAAAAAATCCCAACAACCCACATCAATTACACCTTCTCTCCCAGCACACCTCGGTACCTCCAAACATTTGCAAATGCCACTCCGCACCAACATCCTTCCCTTCCAGCACGCTGCATTCACGCAAGTCTCAGCTCCTCCACACACACACACACACCCCCAAGCGCATCCATCCTCCAGCTCGGTCAAACACACAGAGCGCGAGAACCAGAGAAAGGGAATCGCAAGCGCGCAGAGAGAAGCGCGGAAAGGAGAAAAGACAGAGCCGGCGCGACGGGGAGATGAATGAATGGCTTCCAATCTGTTCCATCGCTTTGTTGGAAGCGGCTCGTGCCGCGTGTGCAAATCCGCCGCCGCCGTTTACTTCACCCCCCCCCCCTTATACACACAGGGACAGGACCCCAGCAGGCACACGCCTCACACCTGAGCACAATGGACCGAGCGCGCGCCGATTTCGTATATGTGTATAGGTGCACGGCTCTCCGGCTACGTGTGTTAGTCTCCCCGAGGTATATATGCCACCCCCTCGTCATCGGCCCCTTGTTTAAATACTGCGAGTAGGGGTACACATATGCGCTCGGAGCTAACCCACCCTACCGTAGCTTTTCAGCGGAGCGCGCGCTTATGTGTACCTTTGCCGGCGCGTGCGCTACTGTCTTTCTGCGCTGACGCTGTACCTATGGATGTGGGCTTGGGGTAGGGCTCTCTTTTCAGGAGCTGCAGCGAGGCTGAGAAGTCATTCACCTTTTCAGAAGGTGAAACGGCTGGATGAGGGGGTCTGATGGGGGGGTCTCCCTTCACGGATTTATCTCGATTCCCTGGAAAATATTAATTTCTAATGCGGGGTGTGTGGGGTATGAGGCTGTGTTGGTGTCGTAAGGATGAATGTTCTAACTGTATGGAATGTAAAATTATTGTACCGTTGATATTTATTAGCTTTTATTATGAAGCATTTCAATAAATTTTAAGTTAGTATCTGTACAACAAGATTTTTCTTTAAAAAAAAAAGAATGATAAGTGTAGTTAGAAATTCAAGTAAAACTAGAGCAGTATATACATTCGCATTTTAGTAGCTGGGTTGAACCAAAATTATGTTTTAAACATAGTGTAACATATCTAACAACTATTTGCGGCTATTTCTTACACAGCTACTGTAACGGAGTTAACTGCTGTATCTGCTTACATACAGCTTCTGCGGTAGTTGTTACTGATGAGCTTGTGGTAGTTGTTACTGCACTTCTTGAAGTAGTTCCTGCACTGAATAGGTTTTATGCAAGTTAAATTATTATATACCTGTAATAAGAACTGCTTCTCATTCAACAAAATTATGAGAGTTGTTCGTGTAACTTAATAACAATTTTTGTTTGTCTAAATTTTTCTCTACGTTAAAATTCTCTCAGTAATCCAGAACACTGTAAATCGTCAGTATTAAATTTATCCGACCCATACAAAAAAATATAAAAACTATTTCAAAGAATTCCATACCCCCAATAAATCAACAAAACACCCAACCTTAACAAAGCTAATAAATCCCAAAAAGAAAAAACGCCATCCCAAGAAATCTCCTACCCTCACCTATACATAACCACCATCACCCAGCACACCAACATTTTTCGGATTACCATTACGCTAATTGACGTTAACACATAACACAGCCTCGAAGCTCGCACGCTCGCCTAATAAGCCCATAACACTAACGCGCGTAACGCAGCGAAGCCATCATTATCGCCTCCACTTCTCTCCTCAACATTCAATCCAGAGCCAGCTCCCGTATACATCCCCCACTACGCAGCTCTCCCACGTATATCCTAATTTTCTTCCATCCTCACCGCATCGCTCCTGCAACGCCTAATAAATATTCGATCTCTCACCGCGGGCGAGCCGCGCTTATAATACGAACAGACCTTATGTATCTGGCTGAGCTCTCTCCTTTTCGAGAGTTAGCCGCGGGCCAAGCGGCCGGCACACGCCGTGGAGAAGCAATTTCGATCCGCTGTATATAGCCTACACTAGAACAGCAGCCCCTTGCGCGCGAAAGTCTGTCTCTCACCCTTATATATATATAGGAACATACCTTGCGGAGTGTGCGTACCCCCTTCGGACGCGTGCGCCAGTCTCTGCAGTTGGCTTTTCTCTGCTCTTGTTGTATGTACTTTTTATATGCGACTATACGGCTGGCTTTATTGCAGCGTCTGCGAAAGTCTACGTGTGGTGCAGGCATGGTTGGGGTATGTAGGTGCATGTGGATCGCGTGGGACAATCGCTGGAAGAGGGTGGAAATTGGCCTTTTCGAGCGTTGGTCGGAGAGAGATTCGACGTTGCGTTCGATTTTTTTTATTTCTGTAATGCGATTAGGTGGGTGTAAGGCGACTGGCGTTAGTTTGCCGTTTTGTTGTCGAGGTTTGGTGGGGAGAGTTGGGCGAAATGGATTCTATGGTGTTTTGCTCGGAGTTTTATGGAAATTAGAGTTTTATTTGAGGGATTAAAGCGTTGGTGAAATGTGTTATTAGTTTTTATTGATATTATGAAAAAGGATATTTATGATATAACAATAACTTTGAATTATTTGAAAAATATGAATAAAACATTGATCAATTACCCTTAATCTTCTAAATTTTGAGAAGAGTACTTTCGGTTTATATAATTATACCCTTATTAATTTTCCAGTCACAAATAATTCCATACACAAAAACGCAAAAAAGAATTCAAAAAAACATTATCCCAACAAAAAGCCTGTCAATTCCCAAACACTAAACCAGCACTGAAGAATTGCCCATTTAACAGACGCATTTACAGAGAATAAACAGCGCGCGCACCACATGTGGGCAGCCAAGCGGAGAAACGCGGCGACGGCAGCGGCGACGCAGCCTCAAATTGAACAAATTCACCCTCTGGCAAACGGTATAAATGAAAGGGCATTGAGTCAATCAAGATCGAGATCAGAAAAAATATCTAGTGAAATTGCCGGAATGAAATACCTGACGGGACAGAGGCGAGAGCGAGCCGCCGGCTCGCCTCAGATGGGGGCAATGGGCTCCTATTAAACGGCCAAGCCAGCCTGCACACATGCTCACGGTAGTAAGCAGAATGAGCCAGTATGTTAGCTTCTCGTGACATACCGTACGGTGTAAGATTTTATTTTTGCAGAAAAATTGTTGGAAGGATTAATGATTGGTTGTTAAAAGGAAGTAGTTGTTTCTGTTAAACGAGTATATAAAAAATGTTTGTATCATCGTATAAAATAACAAAAAAATTTTTCATGTCGCAAAGATTTATTGATATATACAAGACTTTTATGCTTTTCAGAAACGGACCGTACAAATTAAAAAATTTTATAAAAATTTGAGTCACATTCTCCGAAACCGATTTTTTCAACAAGCCATCCACCAAAATAGAGATGACTCAGAGCCACTTAGCGACATTTCTCTCACGATCTCGCACTCGAGCATACGGGTAGAAATCAACATTCCTTCCTTACTTAAACCTTCCTCCTAACCGATCCCGCGATACAAACCCCATCCATTACCATTAACCTCCAACTAAACCTACCATCACCGCTCCACACCTCTCCATATCCCCTATATATCCTCACATTAAATATCCCTCAGAAAAATCTAGCACGCACGTGCTGCAACACTCACCCATATATACAGCCACAAGCCAGCCTCTACCTTGGATCCCGGCTTCGTATCGCTCGGCAGCGCGTCAACGAGTTAAATTGATCCCCAGCCACGTATATAATGTGTCTACGTGTACACGTAGGTGAAGAATTACCGGTAAAGGAAAGCCGGCTGCGCGTATATGCGGGCCCATCACATACATAGCCGGAGCGAGTAACGCTGCTGCCCGCAAGCCTCCGCTCAATTTAGGTGTAATTGTTTAATTAAGGATCTTCACCGGAGGCGCTTCGCACGCTCGGACTGGCGATGCCTCACAGCTCTACGTATATATGTGTGTACCGCCTCTTCTTCTTCTTCGTCTTCGTTGCGCGCGAGGGAGAAGTGGCCACTTTCTCGTGAGCGCGTCTCTTCTCTTGAGGAACACGTGCTCATATGGAGCCTTCTAAATGATGCGAGTTAAGATTTTTATCTTTCGTGTTGTGGCTGCCGTTGCGGAGTGAGAGTGAGAGAGAGAGGGAGAGAGAGGCTGGAATAAATGTATGTGCACGCGAGGCTAAATGTGCGCGCGGTGAGACATAGGCGTGCGTTCCTCGGTTAATTGGATCGATTGGGGCTTATTAATTAATTAAAAAATGCGCGGCAATGTGGCTGTGGTACGTGCCTGCGAGGATTGCTTTGGAGTTGAGGAAAACTGTGAGGAGGAATCTTGATTTTGAATGTAAAGGGAATACAGAAAATTTTTAGTGGTGAATAATGTATAATATTATAATGTCAAACTTATATGAATTGCAGCATCAGATGCAAAAGAGCACATGGCCTAATGCTCCTTCTTTTTCCACCCAATATCCCAATCACTATATTCCAGCTAGCACCCCTTACACTGTTTAAAAATACGCAAATAAAAAAGTTCTCTAGTTAAATTGACGGGTCAGCATCCGTTTCACCCGAAATCAGATACTCCCAAAGCATCAGCAGTCAGACCGCAGTTTAACCAGCAGCGAGTTTGCATTCGAGGACGCTTTGAAAATCCATTATTACACCCGGGGTCAAAGAAGGGTGTAAAGCAGCGCAGCCTCGCAGATTGTCTCTGGTCGCTCTCTCCCTCAAAAAAGCCCTGCGTCCCAGCGACCTATGGGGCGCCTTCATTTCGACCCTTGCCCTCGTACCCTCAATGGCGATCGCGTCTCTTAGAATTGTTGTCTACTGTATACCGAGTGGAAATTACTACGCTGATTGTCTCTGCATATAATAGCTCAAGCTCTCCGTATACCCGAGACCAGCCGACCAATGCCACATATATATATAAGAGCCTCGGGATACATCATCTATTCAGAATACATTTAGATTGGGTACAGCATTGAACGACTATGTGTGTACGTATATACGTGTGTTATGAACACTCCAACCTGCACTAACGCGCCTGATGGTGTGACTCTTATCGTGCATATATACACATCTATCTCGTGTCTCCGCGCGACAAAAGGAGTGGCTGAAAGGTATTGTTTCTGGATGATCTTTGTGGAAGTTGGAAGATGACCAAACTGGCTGTGCGGGTTGCTCTGTTGATACCGTTGTTGGCTTTGTTGCCTCTCGGCTCTTTCGGCAGTCGCGGCGCTGTAACATCTGCTCGACACCGCAACTGTCAAGCCAACCCCTTCTAAGTAGGCTTTCATTTGATAGCGGCAAAGAAATGGGAAAGAATGGTATGAGGCTGATTGTCTTCTTGATGCATACGTAATTCCGAGTTTCAATGGCAAGATCTAGGGATTATTCGGGATATTAATGGCTTAGCGTCGTGTTATTAAGTATTAAAATATATGACTAGGTTGTTATTTGGCTCTTGGGATCGGAGATTGTGTGGTTTGGAGCAAATGTTTGAAAGCAAGAAACAAAAATCGAATGTGTTTGTATTGTTTTGGAAGTGATAGGAGACGCTAATGTGTCAACCTACAATTACATGATATTGCGTCACTGGGAATACATTTGAAGACGTCCATGTGCTCAATAAGACACTTTGTGCTAGCGATGCGGTAAAATTAATTTGACTTTTGTCAACAATTTGGTAAACAAGTTCTCCTATCTATATTTAGGAATAAGAATTTGAAAAGAATTGAAGGTAAAGCCAAACGTATGTATTTTATACTCTTTATCTTTTTAATAACACTATTGAATGATAATACTAGTCGAACTCTAAATATAGAATAAACATGCATCCATGAAATAACTTACAATGATACCAGTATCGTCAAACGCATTTCTCCAAAGGAAAATTTCAAAAAGTAACAATCACCAACGATTTACAACAAACGATTATGCCCTAAACAAAACAACCACACCAAAATAACTTCATCAAACCCTCAAAAACCAACCTCAACGATCCCAACACCCAACCCAACAGAACAAAGAACCTAATAACCCATCCAAAGCCCCCACTAAACCAACCACTAGAACAATTCTCACTCACTGCTAATTCGGCTCCTCCTCGCTCCATGTATCCGCGCACCCGCAGAACAGCCGCGCAGAGAGCAGCGATGAGTCAGAAAACTCTGGTCGCTTCGCTGGCGATACACACAGACACACACCGAGAGAGAGAAAGAGAGCGAGCCAGCGAGCGCGGCAATTCTTTCAAATTGTCCGCGAGGTCAATCAGCCGACGAGATATCAAAGTGCGACCGTCCGCGCGCGCGCTGCGGCTCTCTCGTGAGAAGAGATGAGGCCGTGATGATGCTGCGAGGCTCGCGCGCGAGTTACGAGCAGCTAACGGAATAGCTGCATAACAAACTTCGTTTCGACCGTAACTTGTGGGTATTATGTGTAGAGGCGAGTGCGAGGAGAGAAACTTTTTCGAGTCGTTTGCGCGCCGGGTAGGCTTCGCGTTGGTTTGGCTTGATTGAATATCGCCTGCTTCGTCTTGGCTGTTTTTTAGTTTGGATTAATAAGCTAGTGGGTTCGTGAGGCGAGAGTAGAGTTTTGGAGCTAGTTTATATTAATTAGGATTGATATAGGACAATTGAGAATCCCAGGACCTTGCTCTTGTTTCGCGCGCAACGATGATGGAGTAAGAAGGAGAGCGGTATTTTTAGATTCATAGAGAGGTTTTATGTAATGTGAAAAAAATTTTACCGTTATGTTGACGCGCGATGCTGTTTTTTTAAATGTAGTTTGTAATAACAGTTTTTCAGTTGCGTGACTGTCATCGAAATATTAGGTAACATGAAATCTCATTTCTTATGAAAATAATAATTATTAGATCTATCTTGCAGTTTTAAAAAATTAAATTTTATTTTTAACGATTCTAATCATAAATACAAAATTCAACATTTGAAAAGTTGAACAGAGGAACGTGTAACTTTGAGAACTCAATTTTTTGGGTACTCGAAAAATTAGAGTTTTAGCAGTCGCCATAGAGATTGCATAGATGCATTTTAATGCAAGTAACTACTTTAAACTTATACAATTTTTTCACACAACTAAATACTTTAAACTCACATAATTTTTCCACACAATTTACAACTAATAAATACTTTAAAGTCACTCAATTATTCCGAGCCGCTCGATTGAATTGAGTAGCTCTTCAATAATATTAAGTAAAAACTAACTCAGATATCTTAATTTTATTATCTATAAATAAAATCTAAAAACGAATTGTTATTTATAAATAATATTTTTATTGCATTATTGTCTAACTCAAAAGAAAAAAAATATTGAATTTTTAATATAAAATTAATGTTAAATTTGAATTAAACAACATATATTTTCTGAATAAATGTTCTAAGTAGACTTTGAATTAAAAAACTTTTTATACAATTATTATGACATCGTTATGAATAAATCATTATTGAGTCATAAAAACTACCAAATTTTGTTGCTTTAATATCGTACCACGATACAAATTATGTTAATTGTCTCAAAATATGATATAATTTTTTATTAAATATCTACCTTTTACTGTAAATACATGAAACGAATTTACACAATTTTTCTATAGTTGAAATGTTACATCACAAACTATTAAATTAGCCAATTTATTTTTATTTTTATAATAAAATTGTTCATTAAAAATTGTTTTTCTAATCAATAAAGTACCTAGTCCACGAATGAGTTTTTATCATAAATAATTTTTACCTCTGTTGCATCGGTTAGAGATATTTACCAGTGTATGGATTAAACCCAGGGGATATGAACAAGGGTGTTTCAGAGTGGTTGTTTCAGAGTATCCCGAAAAGGGATTTACGAAGCTTTAAGGATTGATTTCTGACACCTAAAAATTATGTTAGTTGTAGTACTTATAGTTATTTAAAATTGTCTCTTCTTACCAAGATATGAACTATCTCAATTGAAATAGATTGTTGTGATACTTAAAATGATGTCATTTTCCTCTCATTAGTAGAGAGAAACTTAATAAGTTAAATCAATAAAGCTTCAATTATGTAAGCTTTTGTTTTAATAATTAAAAGTTGATTTAACAGTTAGAAAGTATAATTAGTTTTATGAAAAATGTAAGAAGCTTCAACAAACAATATCAATTAAAAATTTTTTTTGAAGAAATAAATCGAATATAATTTTTTAATAATATAACTTATTTGTGTATAAATAACTTATTATAACTCGAAAAGAAGACCTTTGGGTTCTCAGACTATGTATGGATTGTTGACAGGGTGACCAGACGTGGCAATTGAGAAATTTTGGCGATTTTCTATATATTGCCAACATATACGAAGTCGCCAAAATTTCGCAATCGCTAACGCATATTTTTTTTCGCCATAGTACATAAAAATTTTCCAATTTGACGAAATATTGCCACAACTGGTCACCCTGCGGTAGTTGGCATCATTTTTAGTTGTCTCAAAACAACTTTTTAAAAGCATCTTTGAAATCCCTTTTTCCAGATACTTCGAGCACTTATTGTTTTATCAAGTCAAAATGCCAAAATTTTATTACATACACATTCACGCAAATGCACTCCCACAACATACACGTACATATAGACAGACCATTTTTCTGATAAAGAGGTTTCACATCTCAGATTCCAAAAACATCACCGTCATAAAGTTTTAAAAAGGCAACGCAAGTTAACATTACAAAACGTTACATTCCATTTAAAACACACCACTATAAGTCATACAATACTCCGAAGATCCAAAGAATCTTTTTCCATACACTCCGTATTTTCCTTTTTAATATTTACTTTGCAAGCCTACTCTCACCGATTCACCCGAGCCATCCATCCCAAGACAACAATCAATTTTCCTCTCAGAAAGCGACGATAAAAAAAAATCCCACATCAATGCATTCAGGCAATATCCAGGTCATCGGCAAATGGCCCCAATGATTGGTCATCCCAAAGACCACCCCCCGCCCCCGCTCACACAAAGAGCACTTTTCCGCGCCGTAAGAAAAGCAAAATTAATCAATATATCCTCCCGACTTCCTTACCTTCGCCCATATCCGCAAGCATCAGCTAAAAAAACAATAACACGATGAAAAAAAAAAGGCGAAAAAAAACCAACCGGACGAGAACCAGATCGCTATTTACCCTAAAACCTCGGCCTCCCCCCCGTAAAAGCGCACTCGTCGTTTATTTTCCCAAAGTGAGCTGAATAGGGCAGCATCCCCGCGTCCATCAGAGAGAAGAAAGCTCCTGCGGAAGCTGAGAGAGAGAGAGAGAGAAAAAAATACATACATACATACAGAGACATATCCCCGCAGAAGAAGAAGAGGCGGCAGCTTCCTCTGGTCGGTCCAGAGGAGGGGGGGGAGGGGCTATCCCGAAATCTCTCCTTCCGGAGCGCGCCGGCGACACACGAGTTACCTTAACTGCCATTGTGCTGCTCTCTCGTCCGGCGACGAGAGGGAGATAGATAGATACGGGACGAAGGGGGAATAACAGAGACGTCGTCGCGTGCGTCTGACTCATCCGCGTTCAGAAAGAGCGTAGGTGTATGTGTCTGTGTATATGTGTGGAGCGAGAGACTTTTATCTCGCTCTCTTTCTTTTCTTCTAGTTCGCCGGGAAGTTTTGATTGCCACTTTACTGCGGGCCCGCTTTCCTCGGACCGGCGCGCAGTAGTTTCGTGTTTTTCGGCAGAGATGAGGGAGGATGGAGGAGAGGGGGGCTTTTTAGTGAGTCAGGCGGCTCGTTGATAAGTGCGTGTATGCGAATCTTTAGGTGCTCCGATGATTTATGGACGGCTTCTTTTCTTCTTTTTTTTTTGTTGCTTTCGTTCTGTGTACTCGGCGTCGCTGGTTTTGGGAAAATTTTGCTGGGAGATGGTTTGGTGGTAGGCGAATGTTTTTCTGGCTTTCTTTGTAGGTTTCGTATGGTAATTTTGAAGGAAAAGGCCTTCCGCCGACAGGAAGCTGGTAGATTCTGATAATTTATTTGGATGGGTCCTGAGATTTGTACTCATATTGTGAGATAGGTTTACATTTTTTTCTTAAGGATTTGAAAAAATTATGCGATTAAAAAGTTTTAACAAGTTGTTATTTTTACTGCTTTCCCTTTTTATAGTCTATAATGAAAATAAGTTTTTATAGTCTATAAAAAAAGTAAAAGTGTATATATTTAATTGTCACTTTAATGTTCGTAATCTTTTAAGAAATCGTTTAATCCTATAAAATATTTGCACAAAAAAGATAATATTAGTTTATGAATTAAATATTTAGTATATTTTAGTTGCTTTTGAAGCTTACCTAATATTGCATCACAAAGAATTGCAAGTAATAAATGAAATAACATAAAGAATAAATTTAGTAAATAATATACGTACATAACAAACCTGTATTATTCATAACTATACATGAATAATACGCAGAAACTGACTATTTGGGGGTACATATACTGAAACTACACTTTGGCCAATTGTTAAAGTTAAGCAATGTTGGGTGCAGTAACAGTTGCTGAATATGCAACGCTTGTGAAAAGATATTAAATGAAGAAGAGATACCTTTTGGGTTAAATATAGTCTTAAACTTTTATCATCTTTACTAAAATAATAAAACAACAAATAAAATTGGTACTTATATTAAAATACTAAAAGAAAAAATTTTTGAAGTCAAATGAATGTTTTTTTTAATACTACTCTAAAAGGCAAAATAAAAATGTATTTATTTATAAAATCTATGCTACTATATAAATAATAGACTAATAAATTAATATACTATAATGGAAAAGTTAAAAAAAAAAACTTTTTGATAAAGCAAATTATTAAATTCAAGTTTCATTCAAGATAATAATTATTTGATTTCAGAAATTCTTTTTTTTCTGTCAGTGAAAAATTTCCATGAATATAACTATAGACACCATGTAAAGATTACTTTTCTTAATATTAATATTAATATTCGAAAGATTAAAGGTATTTTCACATTTTTAGCGAGTTAAAATCATCTTCTATTGGAATAGAAATATCATTCTATTTTTATAAACAGAATTAACAAATTCGTAGGACATTACTACTTCAAATTCAAATCTAACATAATCATAAGTACTTGTTAAATTTTTAAATAATGTGTATTAAACAACATTAGTAAACTATAATCTTGTAAGTAAGTACATTTTCATTGCAATTCAATGAAAATAATAAATAAAAAGATCAGGCAGCATACTTGTATCATGATCCATTTATTAATAAAATTAATTTCATTTCTCCCTATTCACAATTTATCGATATAACTAAACCGCATTAACAGCATCAATCTTGCGCCCACTCTACATGTAGGTACGCCGAAAAAATCAAATCAAGCCCTCCAAAACTTTTAAGAAAATTAGAAAACCCACCAGTCTCCTTTCTCAAATTGAAAAGCCCACGTAAATAATCCAAAGCTTTATCCCCCCGCGAAAAAAAGCCCTTAGCACATTGTCCTCGCAAATCAACGCCCAGTTGAGCGCGTCACGTACAAACTCTAAGCTCAACCGATTACAAATCCAGCCCTACCCCACGCACCTACATCCCGCCAAGGCATCAGCACCCCCTTAATTTCTCTAATTACTCAGCCCTGACTTCGCCTTTCATCCCTGCAAGCTTAAGCATACGAGCACACATCCACGCACACGGCAATCAGAAGGATAGCTTTCGCTTTCTCCCTCACTGAGAGGTAGCCTTTGCGCAAAGAGGAAAAAAAGTCAAAGGGCTCCAGTTCCCCCCAAAGCACCCATATCCCATATACCCACATACGCGTCTCGCTTTTAAACGCTCCGTCTCTCTCGGGCTGGCCGCATGACGCGGCCTTGACTCATGTGATCAGCAGGGGTAGTAGTCAGACTCTCCTTTCTCTCGCCCCCCGTCGACTTCCTCGCGCTGTATACGCTCGCATCATATCCGAGTGTGTCGCTGGGGGGTTGCAGCATCAGTGCGCGAGGTCGGAACGCTGGAGAGACTTTTGTCACGGTTATGCGCGAGGAAAGAGATAGTTGTATGAACATCGGGCCTGACGTGCGCGCGTGCTGGAGCGTCGGCTTTGCTCGGTCAGCGCATCAATCTCGCGATGTGCATTCGTGAAGGTTTGATGGGGGTGGAGAGAGCGGAGATAAGTGAGAATGCGCACATGGCCGTGGTGAATAAGAGATTTGGGATTGGATAGTGGTGATGGGTGGTGGGCTTGTTTTTATTTTTTTAATTGATTTTAGGTTTTATGACTGGTGGTTGGTGAGACTGCAAGATTATAAGATATTTGCTGGCGAAACGGGTGTTTATGGGTATATATATGCACTTTAAGAAAATATGTTAAAAAGTTGAGTAGTGATTTTCATGCAATATTTTAGGGGAATCAAAAAACTGTTTGATAAAAATGAATAAAATTTAAAAAAAAAATACTTTTTGTCAAGATTAAAGCATTTGCTAGAAGATGAAGTAATTTTTTTAAATATGTAATGAACTGCAACAATTTGATTATTACTAAAAATTATCGGTAATGTCGATAAATCAACATTTTAATATTGACATTGTTGTGAAGTTATCACTTTTATAGTCTATTTATTTATTTAAAAAAACCAAGGATGTCAGCTTTTAGTTTATAACGTAATGAAGAGATTTAC
The DNA here is from genome assembly GCA_900480035.1 of Eupelmus urozonus. NCBI lineage: Eukaryota > Metazoa > Arthropoda > Insecta > Hymenoptera > Eupelmidae > Eupelmus > Eupelmus urozonus. The sequence continues at coordinate 21,077 of UELX01000610.1, read as the reverse complement.
AGAAGAGACAAACTTTAAGAAATAAATAAAAGAAAAATTGATTTTAACCAAATATTTTACTAAAAATTAGCTATAACAAAACTTTAACATCACCTCAAGCTCAGTTTTAGTAGAATAATAATAAATCAGTATGCTATAAAAGAAAAAGTTAATTCTTAATATTAAACTTCTTCCTGTTTATTTATACATTTATCGAATATTTGTAGGCCAGAATTCGTACTATGTCTGGTGATTTATACTAATTATATTGTTTAACAATTTAGAGAGTAAATTATAAAGAAATTATTATTATTTTATAACGTGTATAAAAGAGTATTTGATGACTCAAGTGGCACAGTAGCGTTTTGAATACAAATATTTTTATTTTTCTAGATGTCCGTTCAATATAGTAAAAAGCTTTTCATTTCGTCTATTGAAAAAACGCACTTAAAATAATAACTGATATTTTACAATAGAATTGCCGTATTTGCTTGTACTCAATAATTTTTCTTACCTACATTCACAAACCACTCACTTTACAATAAAACAATTAAACAAAAATAAAACGAACAACCCACTCTCCCAACTCAACTCCCCAAAAACTAAAAAAAACCATCCCTCTCGAATCACCTAAACTTCCATCTCCCAAACCCCGAGGTAAAATCCACGCAGGGATGCTGCTCTCCTGCTCTCCGCATCCCTATCTACGTGACATCATCCCCCTCGCCGGTATACCTATACATATACACATCGCACACGCGCGTGGCGTCAGGCCTTACGCTTGGTTTGGCCGGCTGCTGACTTCTGTCGCCCAAACTCTCCCTCCCTCATCCTCTATATATATATATATACATACACACAAGTAAGGTGCGGGCGCCCCTGCGTCGCCGGCGCGCAACCCTCCTTATATAGGCGCCGCCTCGTCGCCAGCACCTCGCCGCTAGCTCTCTCTCTCTCTCTCGTCCCTTTACCTTTAATCTTTATCAATCCAAAGGCCGACGCGGACGCCAGCGCGCATTATTTACGCCAGATAACCGCGCCTACCCGTCGACTCTCTCTCTCTCTCTCCAGACGACGCTATAACCCCCCCTTAACTTAAGCGCGCCACTCTTTTTGTCTTTCGCACTCGCTTGCTGTAGGTGTATGTGTATGTGTGTGATGGGTTACAGGCACAATGAGAGATGTATCTCTCGAACACACTTACCCCCTGCGAGCGTGCCTGCAGCTCGATCTCTATCACTCCGCGATGCCGTTCTGGCTGTGTCCGTCTATTTCGGTTATGCTAGATTCGCAGAGAGAGAAAGCCTGTGCGTGAAAAGCTCGAGGCTGGCTGGCTTATCATTTTTCTACTACTGATTTCGATCTGTCAAGCTCGTTTCTTTTCTATTTTTTTGTTCTCCTAGCTTTTCTCTTTTTTTCTCTCTCTCTCTCTGTCTGCCTTTGTGTCGTGCTGGTGAGCTACTTGCGAGGGTGACTTTCTCGTGAATGGAAAAGTTACGCCGGCGAATTTTTCATGTCATTCTGACGCAATGGCCTGATTTGCATAACTGATACACTCGCGGACGTGTAAGGACGTTAGTTCCTAATTTATAATCTTTTGGGGATATGGTGAGCGTGAGTCTTCGAAATATTCATCTTTGTATTTTTATCTTAAAAATTTTGTGATATGTTTGATAATCTTATGGTTTCGTGGGTAATTATTTGGAATGGAATATATACTTATATACATTTGTTTTTTAATGTGAGTATTTTTTATGTTACAAGAATAGGTTTTGCAAAATTTCAGATTTATGTTACTCAAAAATTCAACCAAAGATAGATTTAAAAGTTTGTAAGAGTACTCTTGAAAAAAAAGTAATTTTGATTAAATTTTTATACAATTATTGAATTATTATAAATTGTGAAAATTTATGGGAATCAATACAGATAAAATGTAAGTTGCAGACCGGTTAGAGTAACATAAAGTATAGCCATATTTTTAAGGATAGAAAGCCTATAATATTAAGTTGAAAACATTTTCTACGTCATTTAGTGTCAAGAATAGGCACCTCCAGAAGTTTCATAAAAATCCATGATCCGGAGACTGAAACCTCTCTTTGTAAGAGAAGCTAAAGGAAATACCTTTGATATACTTTGATACACAAGAAGGTAGGACAGGAATATAATAAAGTTAAACGCTCATTAAATTTCTTCTACACCTATTCGATTCATTTTTGACATAATCATATAAAATATTAAAATGAAAGTGCTCTCTACAAAGTGCGCTTATTTCTTTCTATCACACTACCACAGTCTAAACAAGCTCTGTCTTAATTTTCAGGGTATTTCTGTGTACTAAGAGAAAAAATTTCTGAAATCAAGTAAATATTTTATTGAATGTATTCTTCAATAGTAGCAAACCAGTATATTAAATAAAAGGGCGCTACGCAAGTATATTTTACACGCAGATGTTTATCCCTATATTGCACCATATAATAAAATAATTTACTTTAATACTTGAAATTTTTTTTGACAGTTTTCTTTTGAAACAAAACAATCGAAATTTTATTTTTAAAAAATTTTACAACAAATTGTCATAAGTTTCTTTTTAAATGTAAAATATTTGGATTAAATTAAAATACATTTTCTTCTAAGCAATTTTATAATTTGAAAATAATAGTATGATTTAATTTGTTGCACTTTGTATAAACCGAATCTTATTAAAAATTCATTCCACCCACGAAAACAAAATATTTCAAACACTCCACAAGAGCCCACTTAATTGAAAAATCCCAAGAAAAAAATTGGCCTCTAAACGATCAGCAAACGGGCCGTTTAATCTCAAAACGTTATCACACAATCACCCCTCCCCCTCCCCCAAATCCGGAAGTGTGTCAGTCCCATTTATCCCGAGGTAGGCAGTTTGTTATAAACGCGAGGAATCAGCGCTCGATTTTAATGCCACCGGGAGAAAGAGAGAAAAAGCCGTAACAATAAAAACATTCAATCAGGGTAAGAGAAAACTTCTTACAATATTACCCGCAGAGCCTTATATACGTTTAATCCGAGAATGGGGGCGGAGCTGATGCTTCCCGACAACATCCAGCCAGGCGCTACGCCTTCCCCCAAAGTAAACGAAGATTTCCCTGATAATGTGACGCACGAGAGAACAAGCCGAGAAGAAAATCTCTACCCCAGGCCGAAAAAGTAACGGCGCGTTTTCCCAGTAATTTTTTTTCCTTACCGCGCCATATCCACACACACGAAACGGCCTGCCTTATATATAGTGATTTTTGGCAAAGTGCTCCGAGCCCCCGTCACTATCTCATACACTTATATGCCTCGCGCGCTATCGGAAGCGTAAATCGCCTGTATACGGCCTTTTTTCAGCCCCTCCGCACTCTCCACCTTTGTTCTTCTTCTCTCTACTCTCCGCTCTTTATATACATATACAGAATCGCACGCACGGGCTTTCTGTTTTTCTCATTTCCTGACTCTCCGATGTCATAGTATATTTATGTCTCTCTTACCCAGATATACACAAGCGCGTCTGCTTTCCACCTCGCGCTTCTATACTTGGCCACTTTTCCTCCCGGACGCTGTCTCTATTTGCAGGCTATCTATGGCAAATGTCCTGGAGAGCAGTTTGATACTAAACAATCTAGAGCGTCGAGGAAATAGGGAAGGACTTTTTCTTCTTTCACGCAAAACTTGGGCCAATTAATCCGGCGCATACGCGACTTTCTTGGAGAGTTCGCGTGTGCTGGACGACTGGCCTAATTTATCAGAGAGGCGTTATCTTTATGGCGGGGCTTTTTGCTTTATTTCTTTATTAATTTGGATGGAGATGTTCGGGGGGTTTGCGTTTATTGATGCGGATGTTAAAGTGATTTTTAGTGATAAATTAATGTTTGATGGTTCGTTTGGTTTTTATTGGACAAAATGTGCACGGAATGAAAATGGTTTTTATTGACGTGATTCCTAAAGACGAATTTATTTCGGTTATTTAATTTATAAGCTACACTTTGATTTTCCTATTAATATTACCGCAGCCACGTACCGCACACACAGCCAGAATTATATCATTATCTCTACCATAACACTAAATCAACGCGCGGAATCTATCATTTTAACGAAAATGCGTCATCGGCAACAGGAAAATATCAGCCGGTAAATTTACAAAAACAAATGGCAGCACTCTAATCAGGTTAAGTAGTGACGAATTTCCAAATATATAAATATAACCCCGAGTATAAATAATCCACGTAATAGGTATAGACATTTAATAATTCTCCCCTCTACCATCCGCCACTTACATTCACTTTTGCTGATTCTCCCGTTTATATATATCTAGGGCCAAGGTATATACAATCCAGCGGGGATCCTCCAGGATTATATTACAGATTAGGAAGTAAGATATGCTTTTCTAGGGTTAGAGAGATAGAGAAATTGGGACGAGAGAGCGAGGAGTTAGGAAAGTTCAGGCGAGTTTGTTGATCGTTAATTCGGATTAGAAATTGCTTGTTGTTGAAAGGATGACGGAGTGCCGGGCTCGTAAATTTTTCAGGCCTAAGGCTGCAGCCTCTCTGGATTAATAGTTTTCGAAGGATTATTGTGCGCGTGCCGCGCGAGAGTGTGGGGATCGAGGATCGAGTGTGTGGCTGTGTATATGGTTTCTAATTCTTCTTGGTCAGAAATTACGTTTTCGCTTGTGGAGATCTGTATCGTTATTGCCAATTACTGGGAGAGATTTTGTTTAAGTATGGGAAAAGTGCTTCGGTCATTGTTAGTGTCGAGTAATCTAGAATATAGTTTTGAAATGTTTTTGTAAAGTTGAATTTGATATTTACTAAAGCTTCAACTTCGAGATTAAATTTTTTTTGTCATTTTGTATAACGTATTTGTTGGAAATCGAATGTAAGTTTGTCTGCTTTTATAACCAAAAGGAAGTTGTTATGAAAATTCTATGTCTGTTTGATAAAAAAATCGTGCTTTAAATACATTTATTACATACTTTTATTGAAAAAATGTTACATCAATTTTGACAAATTAGGAAATATTTTTAACTGTGTAGATCTAGGTATAAATTTAATAAGTTTGAAATCAATTTCCCCAAAGTTTCTACAATCTAAAAAACATAATAACCACTCCATCCAAATTCCAAAAAAACATTCATCTCAGCCCAAAAACAACCCAACGCCAACAAAATCAGCCATTCACCCACACCTCCATTTTAATAAAGCCCTCGCGTAACCAAGCTTATACACCGAGGGGAGACAAGACAGCCAACCGCATACATACGCACATACATCAAAGAGCCCATAGGCCATACCTACAGCCTGTAATCCCAAAAGGAGAGCCAGCCGCGTAGGTAGCTCGACCAAAGGCATATACATACACACACCTACAACAGCGGGCATCACAGGTGGGTGGAGCCACTTTCAACTCTCCTACCTGTCGCCACTCTCTCTCTCTCTTATTCCGTGTATATATAGACACACGCCACACCTACCGGCGCGGCCAATCGCCTGGCGCAGCTCTGGCTCTCTCCCTCACCTGAGCGCGCACGGAATTCGTCGTCGCACCTGTGCTTGGTGCCGCCTACGCGCGGCTCGGACAGGTAGCGCGATGGACGCGATATAGCTGAGCGCTGGGATGGTTGTGTGAAGGAGCGTGGGTGTTGGGATTTGTTTTGTTGGGGATGCGTGGCTTTTTTTTGTGAGGGATTGTTTGATTGTTGTGGAATGGAGATGTTGGTCAAGTTTGTTTGTATATTTGGTCAAATTTTTGTTTTATGAGTAAGGCACGTGTTTGAGGAAGTTTGTTGGTTTTGTTGTTTTGGAGTAGCAGAAATATTTCGGTCTAAACATTATAAATTTTTACGATTTGATTTATCGAAGATATTTGTTTATTTAATTAATAATTTTAAATAGGGAACATGGGTTAAAGGTAATCTGAGTCTCGAATTATTAACAATTAAAAAAATCAAGGAGTCTTAGACTAAAAATCGTATTTGCGGTTTACCAAAATAACTATTCAAGTCCATTTTTTTAAATTCAATTCTGTACCTTTTTTCCGGATAGATAGGGAAATGATGATATATACTTCGTTGATGTATATATACTTCTATTAAATCTTAATGATTCTTATTTATCAAAACTATAACGTCGTAGCTATATATATATAGAATCTGAATTTTCCATAAAGTTAAGTCGAAAAATAAATTAAATTACAAAGCATAGCATTTTTACATCGTAGTATTATCAAATCATATGCATTTGTTATATAGACATCACACATCATACTGTGAAAATAGCTTCAAAGTGACAATTTTATTAGCTTTACTTTTAAATTCAGAAAATTTTAAACTTACTAAAAATAAATAAAATTTTTTTTAAAAAATTATTATTTAAAATAAAAATTGTATATAATAATTGTATTAATTATTTTCTAATGTATTAGATGTATAACTGGCAAATGCGGCAATTTGCAAAAAAGTTTAAAATAAGAGCTTCTGTATGGTTTCAACAATTGATATTGTTTTTATGAATAAATATTTCATTTTTGTTTGTATTAATTTAATTTTTGATAATTTTTTATAGCTATGTATATTTCATATAAAAAATGTTTCAATATAGGTGCAATGCACTCTATTGTAGCTAATGTATAGCAACCTATATACATTAAATTATTGTTCTATCGGTTTCTTCTATAACTACAATTTCATATTAAATTTTAAGTTATAAAAAAAATTATGATATCTCCGATATCTGCTTTTAAGGCGTTGGTCATTTGCCAACGCATGCCAGACATGGCTCTATCGTCAAAAAGCATGCTGTTCTTAAATATAGGTACGTATTTCAGCTGTGACTTACCTGTAAACATCATTACAAATATTGTGACAAAAAGACTTTCCTCTCTAATAATAATATTTTAAAACTATGTCATTTGTAAGTATAATAACGATGTATATAAATCTTAAATGAAACACTAGTTTTTGACCTAACAACTTTTTTCTATATATTGATAGGTCAAATCTTAATGTAAAAATTGAATTGTCAAAAGAATTCATTCAAGAGATAGCGAAATTTTACCTGCCCAAATGGAAATTCAAAAAATATAGTCAAATTTTTAAAAATTTTGAAATTTTTTATATCTATGTTAATCTACAAAAATTTAGTAAAGTAATTGATCTTTATTTAAAAAAAAATTCAAAAATAATCAAAAATAAAAAATTACAAATATAATTCTAAAAAAAATCTTACTGAAAAAGTCCACGTAAGATCCTGGCGGATCCTTGTTAAAACATATGGGACCCATGTGTGATTTTGCGAGCAGGATCTTATTGCAATCTACATATTCTCTCATAGTATCCACTATTTTCTACAAAAATTTCCAAACAAATTTTTACAACATAAAACAGTAATAAATTGTTTTAATTCGCTTCGAGAAAAAAATGCGACTCTTACGTTTGCATAGCCTTATGTGAATTTGAATCTAAATTGTATTCATTTCATGAATATTTCATTGAAAATTATTTTATGAAACTTCATTTTTATATTTATTTTCTGTTTATTTACTTGTAAAGTTGTATATACATTATAATGATAAACGTTATTAATATAAAAACAATGTATTTTTAAGTTTTGAAAATTCTTAAAAAAATACATCATTGTCCAGTAAAATTATTAAATTTTTTCTGTTTGCTGATTACAAACATTTGTTGAAAACTTAAATATCTAAAAAAATGTCAGAAATTAACAGCGTAGGTCAGACGTGAAGTAATTAACTATTATTTAATAGTATCTGTCGAAATACAATCACTGAAAAATTATTATGTCTAATTAACTTAATAAAATTAACTTAATTACTTGATGATAAACTTATTTCTTGAATATCTACATTTTTAAAACGTGATTTTTATTATTGCATTTTTTATATCTTTTTTATTAACATGTATTTATTGTTTAAAATTAAGCTGAAATTTTGTAGATAGAAATTGTTGTAAGCAAAAATTTTAAATATACGTAGACATTTTTTTAAACAAAATTTTTACAACAAATTTTGGAAAATTTTGATATATTCAATATATTTGAATTGTTTATTTATTTATTGTTTAACGTAATAATATTTTTTGACAAGTTTATTACTAGTCTATTCTAAGATGAATAAATTCTTACCAATTTGTATAACATATTTATTTTTATTGCATTATATACAGAACATGCTATTAAAATGTGCAGTCCTGTCTGCTTTTTATACACGAAATAAATTGTTATACTAAAATTAAATATAAAACTAATTTAAATTGATGAATGATAGTAAAAAATTTAACTTAGAAACGCTTCAGGAGTCACCTCAAATAAAATAGTTTTTTCCTATGTACAAAGACATTTTACAACAACCTACGACAAGCTATCAAACCCTCTCTTTAAACACGCTTAGTCCACTCTTATGAGCGATGTACAATAAGTGTGCTCTTAATCCATTGGCAATATATAATATAAAAGTACTTTCATCGTGCATTAAAAAAGTATTAGAAGTCCTAATTGTTACGTACAGTAAAGTCAACAACACATTTCCAAATAGTAACGAATGTAAATGATATAGTAAAACTGTTCCAGCAGCAAACCCTCGCTTTGTATGTAAGAAATTGCTTTGAACTACTTAATTCACAGTCATAAAGTATTTGACTCTTTCAACTACAATTGTCATTATAAAAGTCTCATGAGATTTGTGCAAATTTCGTTCGACAAATTTCTCGTTGTAACTGCGAAACAACGCAACGTAACAAAACTCTACAGGCAAAAGTCTCAAGTGAATTAAATTTAAATGTTAGCTGAATCCTTGACTGAGACTAATCGAGGTGTGGAGATTAATTTAGGACTTCGTGGCGTTCCTCGCAACGATCTAGTTGCATTAGCAGGTGTACTAACTGCCAGTACCTTTCTTCTCACTGGTTTTATTGGAGTTTTCAGTGCTTTTGTGTCTACCTTTTTAAAAGTTTCGTTAGGTAAAATTGAACTTCGTAGTTCATCGCGATCATCGAGATGTTTTTGAAAGTTGTTGTAAGATGATTCCGAAAGTAATGTTTCATTTTTTGAGGTTTGCTTCTTTCTGTTGTGGATTGATTTAACGCGTCCACTCCCATTTAAAGTTATTCCTTCCCTTATCTAAAAACATTACAATGTTTTTAAAATCTCTGTCTCTCTCAAATTTTTATAATAAAATTTGTTTTCTTATATTTACTTTTTTTTTTAATTAAAATTATACTTACTCTGCCACTTCTTCTTACTTTACTGCCAAGAACTACTTTATGTTTTTCAGAATTTATTGCTCTCTTTTTATTCACTGTTGTATTGGGTGACACAGTTACATCATAAGGTAACTTTCTTTTTGCTGCAGGAGTCATTCGTGATACATTAGCTTGACTTGGAGTACGTAATAATCTGTTACTGGCAGGAGTGATACGAAGCATACTAGTTAGACCAGGTGTACGCTTTGAAGTACTTAGAGGTGTTTTCTTAGCAGATCTATCTTTTGCTTGTTTCTACGAATTTAAAATTAATTTAAAAATAACTAAGTAGTAAATATCTAGTTTAAATCACAATAAAAACAATTTAAAAAATTCTACACTTACTCTTGCTAGTTTCAAATTTTCTTTTTCTACTTCATATTTTTCTCGAGCTTGATTCATAAATTCACTTAAAGAATACCCATACACTAAGAAAGGTTTTTTGTAGACTGTTTCATATTCATCAATCAAAGTGAATAATTGACTTTCTATTTTCGGAAGTTTCTATTATGAATAATATAAAGTATGTATTACTTCTAGCAAATTAAAAATTTATATATAAATATAAAACAAACTTAAACAATATTACCTTTTCAGCAGCTTTTCTTTCCTTTTCTTCCATTAATAATTGTCCACCCCTATTATGATAACGATCTGGATCATTTGCTCGCTGATCTAATTCTTTCAATTTTTCAAACTGGATCTCCCATTCGTTTAAAAGTTCAAAAACTTTTCTGTTATAAAATATATTTTATGAATTAGTTTATTTGATATAATAAGAATGAAAAAGCAGTTTTTATTTAAACCAAAATCAGCTTCTTACCTATTATTATTATAATATTTACGAAGATTTTCTGCTTCCATTTCATGTAGTGTAAGAAGATCATCTGTATATGTTTGGCAATACATAGCAGTAAACGATTTTTTTTGTAGTTCACTATATTTACACAGTTTCCATAAATCTTCAATATCTGTCCTAACTTTTTTGACATAATTTGCAACATTTTCACTTCTCTTTTCTTTACATCTTTTAATCTCAATGTTGAGCTAAAAAAAAAAATTAAAATTATATTTTATACCTTATATTCATACAAAATCATATTTTTATATAAAACTTTTTTAATTTTTTTACTTACAGCATTTATAGTAGCCGAACTATACCCTGGATAGGTTTCTAAGAATTCTTTACGTGCTTCTATAGGTTCATCCAAATAGTCCCAAAGGACAATTAAAGCATCTCTTTTCTCTTGAACTTGTATCTTTGCTTGCTCAACTTGATCTTTCAATCTTTCTTTGAGATCCCGTAACTTAATCATGTTATTTGAAGATAAAGTAAAGTTATTATGATCATGACAAACCATTCTTTCAAAATCTAGAGATGGACTTATTTGAAGTTCTTCCATCATTTTTATAATTGATCGTCTAGAATCTTTAAACATTTCATGTAATCGCGTCTGCAAACAATAAAAAAAAACAATAATGATTAATATTATTTTTTTTTAATTTTTTTTTTAAATCTCACTGAATATTACCATCTCTTTTTCTTGTGCCTTTAAATTACTTTCAAATTCTTTGACTTGTTCTTCTGTAGGAAGTTCAGAATCAAAACCCTTAGGTTTTGCACCCATTTTTTCACAAATTATGATTTCCTAAAAATAATTTGTCTTTAGTTTCTATTCAATATGATCTTTTATTTTTCTTATCTAATTATTAATTTACCTTTTCCAATAATTCTTTAACAAACTTTAAACGTTCTTCTTTTAATTGCTGTAGTACTTCTACTTCTTTTTTTAATTTAACTTCTAATTCTATAAGTGGTAAATCATCATAGCTATCTGTTGCAAAATTAGTTCCTAACTCCTGTTTAAATAAAAATTACAATAATATTTATATATTATAAATAAGAGGTAAATATTAATAACTTCTATGCTAACATACTTTAGACATTTTTCGAGCCAACTGAGCCAATGCTTTAACATTTTTTAAGAGATCTTTTTTCTTCTGTACAGATTCATTTACCATGTCTTTCATAAGATCCTATTTTGAAATAAAATACATTAATTCGCATATAAAAAAATTAATAAATATTCAATATTTAATAATTTTAAACTTACAACAAGGTAATTGAGGACCTGATCTCCATATGTATTTAATAAATCTGGTCTGATACCTGTTTCTTCCCATATTTGAAAAAGTAATGTGACTTCTTTTTCAAAGATTGCTTTTCCTTTCTCTATTGTCTTATCCCTAAAAATTTATAATCTATGGTTAGTGAATATCTTTGACTTATGTACGTTTAAAATAATAATCACATTTTCTAATCACTTGATAAAAACTTTAAATAAAGAATTCTAATGATAGATCAACGTAGTTTAAATTTAAAAAAATTTGTTTACATTCATAAAAATATATTATTCATTAAAAATTTTTTGTATTTTACGTATTCAAGAATGTAGATGTTTTTAAAAAAGTTAACTTTAACTAAAAGGCAGTTGTAATGGGTAAATGTTTTTTAATGTTTCTTACTGATCCAATAATTTAAAACTATAAAAGTTCTTCATATTACAAATTTTCCTTCAAATTTAAGAAAATAATTACATATGGAAAATACTTCATTCAATCTGTTACTAAATGCATTCAATATATTACAATATTGCAGTACTCCAAATCTATTAAAATTCCAAAATTTGTTAACAATTTAAAAGTACAACAATATGTACACAGAAACCGCTATTGATTATTCTCTACTGAAACCAAAAAAGTTACAAGGCCCTTTTTATCGATCACGTCAGTCCCGCCCTAAGGGGCGCACACCTATATAGCACATACCAGACACACCTGTTTCAAAGACCTTTCAGCCAAAATTAAAGCCATCTATCCAAAAGGCCCTCAAAACCATCTCGCCTCTCCCAACCATCCACCAACAAACATCACCCATCCAACATCCCGCACACCAATTCATAAACAAAAACCAACCCCCCTCCCATCGTAAACAAACAGCCTGTAAATACTTAATCCTCTCAAACACCCAAAACTTTCCACCCAACCGTCGGTGACAAGCCGCCCATAGCACGCCGAGCCTCCTCACCTGATCGAGCTCATTTTCGCCGATTTCCCGTTGATCCCGTCGAACTGATTCGTCCTGCTATGTCCTCGCTGATCCGCGTCTACTTCCCGCTGCTAATTCCGGCATTCGCGTTATTAACTCACGTAAATGCGGCGCGTGTTTTGTTGTGCAGCCCCGCGCGTGTATACCTAAAACCGTATTATTCGGCGCTGTTGCACTCGCTGTCTCTCCGTTTGGAATCCTACCAACGTTTATCTTTTGAAATTCAGGGAGACTCGCCGATTGGAGCTCGCCGAGGAATGACCTAACCTTCACTTACGCGGGCGGCTCTTGTGGCTCGCGCAAAAATGACGCGGCGCGTTCGGAAAGTCGAGCGTTTTGGGACGGGTTTTTTTGTCCGCGGGGTATGCAAATTTTTTTATGGTTTCGTTGGGTTTTAACGGTTATTTATGTGTTGTTTATTTGTTTGGGTGTGAGGGATGTGGTTAAGGATTGTTTTGTGTTTTATTATATTTTTTTAGTTTAGAATGATGAACGAATTTCCAAAATATAAATGAAAATACATAATATTATAAGTTTATTAAAAGGATAAGTAAAAGAAATTAGAAATTGACAATAATTTAATTGAATTCAAACTAATTTTTGTGGTTTTAATTACAGAAAATCAAATATGATGTTCCGAAATTTTATCAAAATTTTCAACGATAATAAAAACAGTTTAAACTTAAAGTAACGAGATAAAATCTCAATGTAATTTTTGAAATTAGCACTTATAATTTCACTTGTTTTCAAAGCAACGACGCCGAAATATAACGAGCGCTCATTGGCCTTCTCTAACATAAAAAGAATCAATGCGATAGCCACCTTTAACTCCAAAATGATGATTTTGCGAACTTAACTTTTCTGCTATTACCGCCAAATTTCCCGCGCGTTTTCACGCATGTTGTGTTGCGCGCACCGCTCAGGTCGCATTGTGTTTTACGTTCTCTTGTTTTGTTATTTTATACAGTAAAGTTAAGTTTGTGTATCTTGTGTTTAATTGTTCCGTCACCACTTCCGCACTGGTTACTTATTTTTTACTAAATGTGTTCAAGTGCGGTCTGATTGTAAAATATAAAATTTAATACCCACTACTATTGTTAGATTTTCCAGCAAGCAAACATGGTATGTCTACTTGTATTAATATTAAAATTAGTGTACAATTATTGTAACTTGAATATTTTCTTTATAAACATCTACTACTTTTTAATATTACAGAGTCGTCCAAGTTCTCCAAGAGCCTCGGACAGGCTTGATGCTATGACATCACCTGCTCCGGATTTTCCATTTGAAGATGAAAGTCAATTACTTGGTGATGAACCTGAGATTGAAGAAGAAGAAGATGGAGAGGAATTGTTTGGAGATAATATGGAGGCGTATGTTAATTTCAATTTATTTAAATTTATATACTACCAATTATGCTAGAAAAAAGAAAACGTTATACAATTTTATAAAAATATTATAAACTGTTTTAAATCTTACTGTAAATATATTTAAACAGTCATGTGGAAATAAGAAATAATATTTACATTAAAAAAATTTTACTTCCACACATGTTCTATATTCTAATATTTTTACATTATTATTTGTTATTGCAGGGATTATCGGCCTATGTCAGCTCTTGATAGATATGATCCTGATATGGTGGATGATGATGAATATTCAGAATTATCTCAGGGAGACCGTGTTGCTGCTGAAGCTGCTATGCGAAAGAGGGACAGAGCTGCTGGCATTTTCAGAGATGATAGAGATTTGTTATATGGTATAGTTTTTATTGAATGAAATTATATATAATAATCTTGTTTTCATTTTTATTTAGGTAAAAGAATCTTTTTATTTGTAAATTTTAACTATTTTAACTGAAGTTCTGTATAATTTGTGCTCTAGATGATAGTGATGATGAAGATCTATCTCGAAAACGTCGTATGGCTGAGAAGGCAGCAGCTGGTGAAATTGAAGATACTGAAGTATGCTTTTTTTTTAACTTATTTAAGAAATTTCAAAATATGAACATATTTTTTTATTTAAATATTGTATACCAAAACATATTTGCCTAAATTCAAGTTTAAAGAAGCATAATCTAATATAGAAAGAATATTTTCAAAATAATATATAACAACTTTTTCAGATGGTCGAATCTATTGAAAATTTAGAAGACACTAAAGGCTATTCTGTCAAAGAATGGGTTACTATGCTTGCACCCAGAAATGAAATTGCAAACAGGTTTAAAAGTTTTTTAAGGACATATACAAATTCTAAAGGACAATACCTTTATAAAGAACGTATTCGTCATATGTGTGAGAGTAATCAGGTAAATATTTTCAACTTTATAAATTTTTCCTTACAAAATTTCTAAAAATTTGCATATATTTAATGAAATTTATATATGCTTTCAGTCTAGTTTTGTAGTTGAGTTTCCTATACTTGCAAGTAAAGAACATGTACTTGCTTATTTTCTGCCTGAAGCTCCATTTCAAATGTTGGAAATATTTGATGAAGTTGCTAAAAATTTAGTACTCACTATTTTCCCTAGTTACGAAAGAGTTACCACTGAAATTCATGTTAGAATATCAGAATTACCACTTATTGAAGAATTACGTACCTTTAGGTAAAATTAAATGAATATTTTTATTTTAAAAACAAATTTCTTTAGACTTAATTAATCACAATTTTTAGAAAACTTCATTTGCAACAATTAGTAAGAACGCTGGGTGTAGTAACTGCAACAACAGGAGTTTTGCCACAATTGTCTATTGTAAAATATGATTGTAGCAAGTGTGGCTATATTTTGGGTCCTTATACTCAGACCCAAAGTCAAGAAATAAAACCCAATAAATGCCCTGAGTGTCAGAGTAGCGGCCCATTTATGGTAAATTACTGGATTTTGTTTTTAATTAACATTTATTATTAAATTTGAAAAAACTAAAGTTTTTAAACTTTATCATATACTTGAATTATTTCTTACAGATTAACATGGAGCAAACAATTTATCGAAACTATCAAAAAATAACGATTCAAGAATCACCAGGCCGAATTCCAGCTGGTAGAATACCCCGTAGCAAAGATTGTATTCTTTTATCTGATCTTGTTGATCGTTGTAAACCTGGAGATGAAGTAGATGTAACTGCGATTTATACTAATAATTATGATGGATCTTTAAACACAGAAGAGGTAAACCAATTTTTTTTTCTAAAAATGTTATCTTTACGTTTTTGTGGAATTACACATCTTAAATAAATCATAATTTATGATAAATTACAGGGATTTCCAGTTTTTTCTACAGTACTTTTAGCTAATCATTTGCATGTCAAAGATTCAAAAGAAATTGTAGATTCTCTTACTGAAGAAGACGTAAATATGATTTTAAAATTGAGTAAAGATCCACATATCGCTAATCGAATAGTCGCAAGCATTGCTCCTTCTATTTATGGGCATAAATTTATCAAGAGAGCATTAGCTCTTTCAATATTTGGTGGTGTTTCCAAGAATCCTGGTAATATAATAATTACTACAAAAACAATAATACATACAAAATTGAGCAAACAAAATTTTTATTGTATAATTTCTTCTTAACTTTTCTTAGGTATGAAGCATAAAGTAAGAGGAGATATTAACATTCTGTTATGTGGAGATCCTGGAACAGCAAAATCACAATTTCTAAAATATACTGAAAAAATTGCACCTAGAGCAATTTTTACAACAGGGCAAGGTGCATCTGCTGTTGGTCTTACAGCTTATGTTAGAAGGTCCCCTATGACTCAGGAATGGACTTTAGAAGCTGGTGCTTTAGTCCTTGCAGATAATGGAGTGTGTCTTATTGATGAGTTTGATAAGGTATAAACATAATTTTATAAATTATGCCAACATTAATAATTCAAATGACAACTATTATTTAATTAAATCATTTGTAGATGAATGATCAAGATAGAACATCCATTCACGAAGCCATGGAACAACAAAGTATTTCAATTTCGAAAGCTGGTATTGTTACATCATTAAATGCAAGGTGCGCAGTTATTGCTGCATCTAATCCAATTGGAGGAAGATATGATCCTAGTATGACATTTTCTGAGAATGTAAGTCTTTTAAACTTCTTTTTATAACATGCTTTTGTGCATTTATTAATTATTTTAATACCTTTATAAAACAAATATCTTTAATTTTAGGTTGATTTGTCTGAGCCAATTATATCTCGTTTTGATATTTTATGTATTGTTAAAGATGAAGTAGATCCTATGTTAGATAGACATTTAGCTAACTTTGTTGTAAATTCACACATTAAACATCATCCAACAAATTCTGAACATATTGTGCCTTCTCAATTAGAAAATACTGCAGAAAAAGAACCTGAAGAATTTGAACCACTAGATCAAGATGTTTTAAAAAAATATATTGTTTATGCAAAACAAAATGTGCATCCAAAATTAAATAACGTTGATCAAGATAAGATCGCCAAGTTATACAGTCAACTGAGGCAGGAAAGTTTGGTAAGCGTTACTTAAATTTTTTAAACATTTATAATATAATTTCATTTTTCACATTCTAAGAACTATATACTTTTTAGGCAACTGGAAGTCTTCCAATTACCGTTCGACACATTGAAAGTATTATTCGTATGGCAGAAGCTAATGCTAAAATGCATCTTCGTGAATTTGTTCGAGAAGAGGATATAAATCTCGCTATTCGAATGGAACTTGAAAGTTTTGTTGAAACTCAAAAATATTCAGTTTTGAAAGAGATGAGACACGTAAGATTAATATCAATATATCTTTAATGAAAACTTTATTTTAATGAATCACCATTTAAATATCATCTATTTTTTATAGACATTCCAGAAGTACCTGACATATGAAAAGAATCATAATGAACTTTTATACTTTGCACTCCGTGGGCTTACGTTAGATGCATTAGCATTCCAGAAAGCAATGAGCAGAAGCCATGTAACTTCAGTTGAAATTCCTGAAAAAGATTTACTAGAAAGGGTAAATAAATAACTACTAAATAAATATAAACATTTTTTAGGCTATATTTTTATTAACAATTGTTTTTGTTTTATTACAGGCTAAACAGTTCAAAGTATTCAATCTCGCACCATTTTATAAAAGCAACATTTTTAGGTCAAATGACTTTACTTATGATCCAAAACGAAAAGTTATCATTCAAGTATTGCCTGCAATTGACGAAGATTAGGGTTTAATTGATTATATTTTTAATTTTAATTATTATTAATTTTTTCATAAAACGTTTTCAGTTTTGTTGTACAGATTAGTTTGAAATTTGAGAATTATCAAAAATAATTTATTTTCACTTTATATATCGACATCATACTTTGTAATGTATTGTTATATGTAGGTTTATGAACCTGAAAAAATATCGTCATTGATTTTAGGAATAATTTACTTGTAAAAAGATAATGCAATATTTTTATAAAAATATATTCATTTTTTTCATACAATGGTGTGTTACATTTGAGATTCCCTTAAAGACATTTTTATTGTTTAACTGTATCATTAAAAACTTAAATTTAACCAACAGATGACGTGTAATATATCGTATACAATGTTTTTATTTTATAAAACATTAAAAACTATAAAAGAGTTTTCGTTTTCACATTCTGATTAATAGGAAAAATCATTTGAATTTTTTATAAATATATAGAAATTAAGTCAGAAGTATAAAAAAATGAGTATACGAAAAATTTGGCTAATCATTTTTACTCACTAATTTTAATTAAAAAAATTTTCTATTATCCTAAAAATACTTTGTAAGAATTTTTAAAAATATGTTTATGCAATAAAGAAGGGAGTTCTGAAATGAAATGCTAATTAAATCATTATTTAATACTATATTTTTTGAAAAACAAAATTAATAAATATCTCATGAAGAGCTTTAATGATAAAAGGCAGTGTAAAATGCACTGAAAGAGATTGTTCAAGCACCTTATGATTGTATTGTTCTAATTTCAATCACATAAATGTGTTTAAAAATTCGTTAATTAAGAAAAACAATGATTCTCTTCTGATTTAAAGTATAATTGAAAAAAAAAATAAAATAACACTGAATAATGCACATGTTTTTATTACAATTAAGATCATGATGCTTTCAAATAGCTCAAAATAGAGATCTTAGAATAACCAGGTACCTCTAGAATCTCTAGCATTATAAACATACATTCGTACATAACCTTTTCCTATGAATTTTCATGAAGGAATATCATCTAGAATGCAATCATTTTGATGTGGATGGACTGAGAAACTTAATATAAAATGGAACAGAATAATGGAAACTTTTGTTTATAGCTATCGTTTCTTTTTCTTATTTAGACTAGATTTTTTTGCTTTCTTAGTGTTTGCATCGCTACCACTGCTAGAACTACTACTGCTAGAACTACTACTGGAGACGCTATCACTTGAATCTGACTCACTGTCGGAGGAACTACTGCTGCTGCTGCTATCGCTGCTGCTATCGCTGCTGCTACTGCTACTGCTATCGCTGCTTGAGCTAGAAGAGTTTTGTGTTTTGGTCTTTTTATTTACAGGCTCTTCTTTATCATTGTCTTGGCTTTCTCCCCTAAAGAATGAAATAAATAATATTAAATAAGTATCAAAAAATTATTTTAGCAGTGAATAGAAACTTAAAATTTATAAATTTAATAAAATATTTACGTGTTATTTGTTTTTGTGTCAAGAGCTTTCTTCAATTGTGTAGTACGAGATGAACGGTGAACATATTTTCTTTTTCCTTTACACTCGTAGCTCCAGTGGCCCATTTCAAGACATTTTTGACAACGTACCTTATCCAAAGGAATTGGTTCGCTGGAAATTAATTTATAATTTCTAATTTATAGAAAGTATAGAAATAAATTATACATGGAGCTTTATAAAAAAAAATTTTTAAAATTAAATCCATTTTTTAAGAATAATTAAACAACAAAACAGAGATAGTAAATAAAAATGAAAATATTTTCATAAAATGCTTAAATCCTTTGGCATTCTGTTTACATTGGCACTACGCTTGTTTACGTTAATAAAATTTCAGATCAAGCCGATCATATATTTGCTTAAATTACTCGTCAGAGATGTTGCAAAATTATAGCGGTTAAAACACTAAAAATATATTTATAAAAAATCTTACGGTTTTTTGTACTTTGTAGTTAAACTCATTGTTGCAGGATCAGACCATAACCTCGAAAGTAAAAACAGACAAGACACCAAGACCAACGCGCAAGATGCGGATGTTTCGCGGGCAAGTTGGCAATTATGATATACAGCCACACTATACAGCCGTATAGCATACCCGTAGTTCAACACAAGAATAACACGATACTATAGTGTGTGTGCTAAAATCTGGGCGGGTATATATCTGCGAAGCATACCGATTATTTTGTAGTAATAAAAATAATATATAAAAAGCTATAAAAAAAAATAATTTTTGTTTTGAAATTGACTTACTTGTTTAACAGTAGCATATAAGTAATGATTTCTACTAATGACAAAACGTTAATTATAATTTATTAATAATTAAATATTATTTAATAAATATAACTAGTATAGTATCAGACCTTTTTTAATTTAATTACGCAATCTGCTCAAACATATTTTATACTTTTTGACATGAATCAATCTGTTAATGGTAAGCGGTAAAATATTTATCGCTTTTATTAATTAAATTGTAAATTTCGTATTTTCAATTTCAGCCAATGCACAACACGACGATAGCTTTTATGTGCGGCAAAATGAGCTTACTCACAAAACGATTAAGCTTCAAGTTTTAAAAGATTTATATGAAGCGACCAGCGCAATGATTGAACAAAAAAAACAATTGTTGAAAGAAGAAACTTATAAACTGGCAAGTATGAAATTTTTACTAAGCAATTTTTTAAATTTGTTAAATTCGGTAATTTTTTAAATAAACCTGTAGGACAAGCTTCATGATGGTGTGTGGACTCTTCAAAACGAAGTTTGTGATAAAGTATGGGATTTTTCGGTAAAACATGACTTTAATACCCTTTTTAGTCGGTATCCATACATACCTTCTGGATTTTCTTTTGACTGTGGATGTGAAAATACGAGTTACAAAGGTAATATGGATATACACGAAGTAAATTGTATTTTTTGAGGATTAATTTAGAAAACGATATTATATTTTAAGCTCCCGAGGAAAATGCAGAAGTTAAAAATCTTTTACTAGAAATAAAGGAATTACAATCAGATTTGGAATTTGAAAATTGTAATACATTGACGTTAGATTTAATCAGATTTCAAAATGAGCTGGAAGAGTGTCAAAAAGAAAGCCCTGAAATTCAAAGGTAAATTATAGATGAAATATTACTTATTAAAAACGCTAAATAAATAAGATTACATAAAAAATAATTGAAAAATTCTTGTACAAATTTAGGATCTACTAATATATTATTTTATAATAAATTGACACTAACAGTGCGTTTTTAGATGAAAATAGAGTAAAATTACGAAATGAAACAAAAACCCAGTAGTTTATCGGCCACTCGTAAAATTTCCTTTAACGTATTTTCTTAATTTTTAAAAGTACAATTTCATGTATATAGCACATTATAAAATTTTATTTGCAATATGTATGGGTCAGGTACCCTACATACACTTACCGGTAATATATTCTAAGGAGAACAAATTTGAATTTTGAGAAGTAAAATTGTGAATTTTACTTCTGAATTTTTTTTTCTGAATTCGTTGTTCTACC
>UELX01000609.1:0-68523 GCA_900480035.1 Eupelmus urozonus | reverse complement strand
CTAGACAGCTGGTTGAATTAAATTGTAAATCAAATCATACCTATAATAGTCCTTTATTCAGGCTGCGTCGTAATTGGAATAGTCTCCACAGTGAATACTCTAATCTTACTAACTTGCATCAATTTAAAAAATGTATGAAAAATTTTTTACTATGTTATTATTAAGTTACTATATACTTCAAGCGCTATCTGTATTATTTGATCATTTATTTGTATAGGGTTAATCAACCTGTTAATTTCTAAAATAAAATAAAATAAAAATAAAATAATTTTATTTTGCTGACGGCAGCTATACCTATACTTACAACGTAAACTTTTATAAATTCATCAAAATTTCCTAGAAACAAACATATTTGCCCTCTCATCGCCGCACTATCATCAGTACAACTTGTAAGAAATTCCACGGCATACCAACTATTTTGGAATCAATGATCCGAACGACACAACTTTTCTTTCAAACTAGCGACCTAGAAAAAAAAAGACTTCGGCCTCTTCCTCGCTCATTCGTTGATGCACATTCACACGCTCACATTCACAAACGCTATAATAATCCATACCCTCTCGAGAGCCCTTTTCACGTGAGCCAGATACATCCTAGCGCCAAAGACAGAGACGCAGAGAAAAAGAAAGAGAGCGAAGGAGGTAGTACACGCGAGGTTCCCGAGCTTGAATGGCTCGGCTAAAGATTCTTGAGTTTCAATGGCCCTGCGCGTTATAGAAACGGGAATAAGACAGGACAGAAAGAGAGAGAGAGAGAAAAAATGCATGAGAATAGCGCGACGAAGGACGACGGCGCGTAAAAACTTTGCTTGAGTTTTCTTTCGCCGCGTCTTTGTATGTGCGCGCGCGTAGAAAGAGCCGAGGAAAAATAGAGAGGCGATGTGTACGGGGCGAAAAGAAAGGCAGATGAAGCGAGTTTATCAAACGAGGAGGAGACACGATTTTTCCCGAATACTCGGCCGAGAGAGACGGAGAGGGACTCTTTGGCTGTTTGCTGATGTACTTTATACGTTTCTCCTTTTATCCGGCGGAATAAAGAAGCGAAAGAGTATAATGCGCCCTATTCAAATTCGTTTTTCTTTCATTGCTTGCGGATATGGATATTTTCTTATTGTCCGCGTTGCATAATAATTTTCGTGTTCGTTCAAAGGCCGCTCGTTTCTAGAGGACTTTTTTCCATCTTACAGTGCCAGATCGTTTTGATTTTTAAATATTATCAGAATGAAAAAACATTATTTCAGCAAAACGTTACATGTTTTAATTTAGTTAACGAATAAATGCCGTAACATCGCATCATCCAAATTGCACTGTCCAATCGGCATTCTCTGGTACTTTTGAAAAATCAGTTTTAATCAATTACACGCCAATCAAATCAGCCGGCAACACAGAACGACATGTGCTCCCAATTCCCTCAAAGCGAAAAAATCAATGCAATCAAATCGAGCTCCAAGCCCGCCAGCCATCCCCCCTTCTCCCTTCGAATCGTATTCTCCAGTCACGGATAAACATCAACTCCGCCGCACTAAAATCCCACCCCCGCGACTCTAAATTTTTCACGTGCTCCAGGATCATCGGTCAGCCGTCGCTTTTCCTCTCTCTCTCTCTCTCTCCTCGATCTGCGTAATAAAGCCTAACGCGTGCGCATCTCTATTAAAGCTCGTAACAGTAGAGTCAAAGTGAGAGAGAGAGAGGAGAGCGAGCCTTCTGCGCTGAGCCGTAAACCCGCGCCCATAAAGCTGCACTCTCGTCGTCCCAGCGGGGACGCGCTACAGCAATCACGGAAATGCGGATCCTCGCGCTTATATGACGCGAGGCTGTTGCTCTCTCTTTCGAAGGAGAGAGTAAATAGAAAAGAAAATGGACGGGGGGAAGTCGTGAGCGAAGGGGAGAGGCCCACATGCGTTGGAAAAGAAAAAAAAAGCGTCCGGCTCGATTTGTAACAAGTGTAATTGAGTAAATGACATTAGGTTGCATTAGGTGTATAGGCGAGTTTGAGGGGGGCGAGGCGCGCCGTGCAGTCCTTTTTTTCCTCGGCGCGCCATTGACTTGGCCTCGTATACAAAAAGACGTAATGTTGAAAAATTCGGAGGGGGCCTAACTGCGCGTGAAGACGGCCGCGTGACGCCGAGAGAGCGCTATTTTGCTTTATTACGCCTGATTTTCCTGAGGATTTTTCGAAGGACAAATGATTCGGAATCGGGACTCGAGGCCTCTTGACAAATGACGGAAAACTAGAGAGACATTCAAATCCGGCGTGACGAGCGCCTCTCCTCTTTTGACGCGGCGAGATTTATACCGTTTTGAAAAATACACAAAGGACCATTAGGTGCGCGACGGAGGCTCGACGAAAGAGGCCTCACAAATTTATTAGTGTATACACGCGCGCCCGCAACGCGCGAGCTGTGTACGCCCGTGCATTAGCATAATTTCAACATTAGATCCGTGATATTGGCTACACAGTCGAAGTTTCATTTTTCGACTGCGCGCCGCCGTCGCCGCGATTCAATTTATCTTCATTCTCCAGGTGATTTCCATAAAATCATCGTGCATCATCCCACGCGCGACGCCGATCGCATTAAGGAAAAGGGTGATTCCGTATTATACAGATAGAATGCACCTTTTGCAGACTGGCTTATACACGTGACACGTGTTTAATTGTCGTTTCGAGCGATGCTACTTTTGCATTGTACAATAGAGCTTTTCCGATGTGCGTTTCAGGATTAATGCTTTATGTAAGGGGTGAGGGGGGTGGTGGTAAATAAGAATTTAATTTTGTGAGTATCCACCTGATGCTGGAAGAAAAAAATGGAAAGCATTAGCTGTCGGAAAGCTCTGGTGGCACGTAATGAATAAATTTTAATAATGTATGGAAAATGATTTTTTTTGACGAAATATTAAATTTTTTTTTTGACAAATTGCTTCATTCTAAATCTAACAATCATTATTATTAAAATACTAAAAATAATATTTTGCAATCAAAAAATATTAATTGATATATTTGTAGGTAGAGATAAATTTTAAAGCTTGATTTTATCAAAAGAATTAATTACTTTATAATTGAATGAAATATAAGTATGAAAAACGTGATTTAAAACCACATAATCTGCACAAATTATTTTTCAAATGATTCTGAAATCAGAAAATAAATATTATTGGCATATCGAAACGTTACAAAAACGTATATAATTTCAAATATAATATCACCCCAATTAGAATGCAAGACTCTTGCAAAAGCCTAAAATAACCCGACTAGAATCACAAAAAGCTCGGTGTCGTTATAAAAATTCAGCTTTCCCCAAGTATAACCCGCGATTATAAACTTTCCAAATTAGAAGAACAAATTGATGGGGCGAGCAGAGAGATCCGGGCCACGGGGGCTTCTTTGCCCTCGCTGAAATATTGACTCGGCGTTTAATTAAATCGAGAAATTAAATTCAACCGCAATTAAGTGGCCTGCATCGGGCGCCCATAAGTCGAGCGCTTTAGAGCAGCCCGGCCTTTTTGTTTTTACGGCGCGCTCCGCGCTTTCCGCACCCTTCTGTTTTTCTACCGCATAACGTCGGCATAAAACCCTATACGCAGAGAGAGCCGCACTCTTTCATTTTATAATTTTACGAGAATGCTTTCGGTAAAAACGGAATTAATCTTTCAGCTAAGCTTGAAAAATTTTATTAAGCCAATTTTCTTGCGGCCCTGGCTCTCTTTCAGCTTGAAGTATGCTGAGCTTTTTTTGTCAACTGAGTTTGAGAAAATAGCTTGAACTTTGCCGCTGGGATTTATAATACGATTCTACGGGAATATTTTGAAATGTATGTTATTATAATATTATTCTAGAGGTCCGCTTGCTAAAACTTGTTTCATTTGGCTAGATTCCAGGGTAAACTTTTATGCATGGTAAAGCTCTGTTAGAGTTTATCAAGTTTTTTTCTCTATTTTTTAATATGGAGCTGTGCGGTAGTTCTGAGTATACTATGTTCACTAATTTTCATATTTCGCTTTATTCTAATTATCTGAAATTAACTTTAATATACTAATTTTTAATTGGACTTTATATTAACATTAATGAGAAAAAAAAAATTATAAAATCTTTTATAAAATACGCAAAATAATCTACACTCAATTTTCAATCTTAATTTCATTTTCTCTTCAATCCCGTATCACTTTCTCATTCTCCCGTATCGCAAACGCTACTCGAAGTATCTCAGCAGAGAAGCATAAACACCATCTCCCGCCTCTCAATCAACGTTAACAAACGCTCGACTCGCAACTGCGCAGCTTGCGATCCATAAAATTAACCCTTAAAAAGGCCGCGTATTTTTAGCGCGCGTAAGCTCGCAGCAAGTGTCATCGTGTCTTCTCCGCTCCTCGCGCTCTCCAAGTACACACCCTCCTCGGCTATATTATGTCAAGCGCTTCTTTCTCTCTCGCTCGGCTTTGACATAAATCGTCAGGGGCCTTCGCCGACCACTTGTACCGTCCAGATGACAGTCGACGGACTGCTTCTTTTTTCCTCCCCGCAACTCGACGTAGAACGCAAAGGGCAGCAAACTCCCCCCTCTTCTTGAGCACGTATATATATGTTTAGGCAAACTAGCGGTCGTTCTCCTTCTCATGATGGTGTCTTTGTACGCGAAGCGAGGAGAGTGAGAGCTGGTGGTTTGGTTTTTTTTTTGGTTGATTTTGGATGACACGCGGACTCTCCGGTTTGCCAGCGTTGAGCTGAGTGCGCAACGAGCGCGAGGACGGATCGGGGGTATTTACGGATCGGGCCAATTGCGGTCAGATTGGATCTGCGACGGTTCGCGCTGCGGATTAAAATTATGCGATGGCTTGACAAATGGTCTTCTGGAAATATTATGGTTTCTACGAGGGTGATGATGTTCTAAGTTCTCTGATGTTGGAAATAAGCGTTGTAATGTTGAGATGAGGAACTGTTTGTTTTTAATATATTGTTCATGTTTAAAACGCATGTGTATTAACAATTCATTAATTTTGCAATTGATATTATTATTAAATCAAATGGTAAGTCAGTAATTTAGTTATTGATTGTATAATAATACCAGTGAGCTTATTTATACTCTGTGAAATTAGGTAACTTTAATCATGAAAACAATATGAATTAATAATAAACGAGTTAAAATATTTAAAATCAAATGAATTGTGAGGCATTTGTAATTTAATTTCAAATAATGGTTAAATTTATTACAAGTACCAAAATTTCTAAACAAAATCATTTAAAATCATTCTACACCCTTCAGACCGCATACCCCTTAAATTAAAAAAATCAAAATATAAAATTTCTAAAAACCCTGATAAAATCAAACAACGATAAATATCAAGAACAAAAAATAACCAACCCACAAACAACGACCTCCACAAAACCTTCCCTCCTCCCAACATCCAAACAAAGCTCCAAGCTAGAAATTTTCTCACTCACTCTTCCCTCTCTATATATCCTCACCCGTGCACGTGCGCGCGGCCAAGATAAAGCGCGAGCTAGCTCTCGTGCATCATCGGGCCGTTTCCAACGCTGCCTCGCACGGAACAAGAAGCGAAAAGCTCGCACCCTCGTATATAGCACGTCGCGCTCTGGCCGCGCGTGGACGTTGACACCAAAGCTCCCTCTCTCTCTGAAACTGTACTTTTTCTTCGGCTGTCACTTTAGCCTCCGCGTTTCTCTAATTGCGCGCTCACGCACGCTTAGCTTTCCACATGTGCTCGCTCGCGCGGAGAGGGATAAGGGAGGCTATTTATATTTGGGTTACGGCCATCCCGGTATTTATAACGATTTCGTCACACAAAGGATTCTATCATTTCGCTCGGTGCTGCTTTCGCTGCGCGAGCCCAGCGAAATGCGGATTTCTTCTTTTGCTTGATGGGAATAGGCTATTTGCGTCTTCGAGAGCTTGCTCCGGCTTTCTCTCTTTCTGAGGGGG
This sequence comes from Eupelmus urozonus, assembly GCA_900480035.1. NCBI lineage: Eukaryota > Metazoa > Arthropoda > Insecta > Hymenoptera > Eupelmidae > Eupelmus > Eupelmus urozonus. The sequence goes on along the minus strand of UELX01000609.1, from coordinate 62,588 downwards.
GAATGTTTACTTAGAGTTCATTGCTATGCGATTACCTAGGCAGAATGTGCGCCGCGTTACGCGCGAGGGCTTCTATTTAAACTATGGTGCACTTGTTGATTTAGCTTCGGAGCGTTTTCTTTATTTTCTCTGTTTGGTTATAACTTATTTAGCGAGCTTGACGTAACTTGTTATAACTATGTAAATGTAAGTTACTTTGTAAGTTGGTAAACTTATTGTTAATATTTAATTACGTATTAAAAGTTTCATTGTGTTTTTGTAATTTATTTAACGGCGTAAGTAATTTCATTCGTTTTGATACAAAGTTTAATTACGTTTGAATGACTGGCGTTTCGCGGAGTTTTAATAAAATAATAATTAAATGTACATTAAACATGCTTTGATGCACTTTGTACTTTAATTATATGTTGAAAACTTAATTAACGAATGTATAATTCCATCGTATTACAAATAAATACGTCCATCTGGCCTAACTTACTTTTAATTACTCGCATTCAATTAACATTTACCGGATTAAACGTAATTTATTTCATTGTGAATCGTTAAAAGAGAATTTCCATAAATAGTGGCGATAAATAACCGGTATTTATAACGCTAAAAGTAGCCAACAAATTATACGAAATAAAGTAACTCGCTCATTGTTCAATCACAATACCGAATTCCCACCTAAGCATAATATTGTTATAAATCAGCCGGCCGAAATTTTGATTCACCGCTATGTTTTGTTTACCTCAACAGCGCGCACTCGCCATCTGTCGCGGCGCGCGCGCGCATATTCCAAAAGGTATTGACTCCCAGCGCTCTCGACATGACCTTTTTCCCTCTTATTACGCGCTCCCGAAAAGTCCCCAACAAATCAAGTTTATTGTGACGCCGCGCGGCAGCAGCCGAAATTCATCATGCAAATGGCCTGCCGGCGATCAGCAATTCAAGCTCTCCCGGCAATCTGCAAATTCGACATCGATACTCTCTCGCCGGCCGAAATCCCGCGGAGCGTTGCATTGCGCGCGATTGTCAACGCGCGCAATTGCGGCCATTTCCGACCAGAAAGTCGATCGAATTATGCGCGCGCGAAACGTCACGTAATAACACCCCCATCCGGCGCCGTCGCGCGGACAATAAATTACGTCTATAAATCGCATTCCACCCTCTCGGCGCGCGTAGCATTTATTATGCGTATATACCGAAATTCGTCGCTCTCCTGGACGGTCCAATTTCGCTGCGGCGACGGCCCATAAAACATCACGTGCGCGCGCGCATACATCGCGCTGATTATGAAAGCGGATCCGACGCGCGCGCACCCCATGTTGGAGAGAAAACGCGCTGACCTTTTTTCCCGACGCGGTATAATAGGAGAAAGCGCGACGAATTAACGCCGCGTGCGCGGAAAAGTCCCGGCGCGAGCCTATGAAAATGAGAGGGAAGTAAGGATAATAGAACGTTGCGTTCTCGTCGCGGAGCGTCTGGAAATCGCGCACGCGTGCGCGTTGTGTGTACAGAGCGCGCGTCGCGGTCCGTTGAGTGGTCACCTATATATGCGGCGGCTCCCTTTCGCCCGGTGTGCGCTGTATGGCCACCCCTCTGGCGACATAAATTTCGGTGTGCAATATATGTCGCGCGTTGGACTGCGGGAAAATCCAGGCCGGACGCGGCGAGGCCCCTTCTGTATAGGGATGAATGCGTGATTGCCGTATTGGCTTTTTTTCTGGCCGCTTTTGGTACGCCCTCGGAGTGGCGTGTGTTTTTTGGATTTTTTTTTGCCGTGGCCTTGGTGGCGATGATAATTGTTGTCGTTTCACTTTGGGATGTTCCAAGTGCCTGGGAGATTTTGTATGCATAAGCCGGGAGAGAAGCGCGGATGTGGGTCAGGTTGATTTATGCATTTCGATAACTCTCGATAATTGCATCAGCTTAATGTGAGTAATTTGATGGAATTATTTGAAGGGATTAGTTTAAACTCTTTGTATTAGTCCATGGTGAGTTTTTATACATTTAACCATAAAATCTTAAATCATAAATCTGAACATGCTGAAATTTGTATTAATATACTATCAAATTAATTGAATGGTCATCAAAGAGACATTAACTGTTTTTACGTATTTTTATTGCAGTAATTTTTTTCTTAAAAAATAAAACTCTTCAATAAATGAGGAAATAAATATTTCTTTTTTGTTTCTTAAGCAGTGTATGTATGCTACACAACAAAAAAATAGATTTCAAGCACGAAACCAAGTTTGGTCATAGACAGATAGGTGACGCCTTTCTGCAAAAAAATATGTTTTTTATAATGTAGGACCTTTGGGATACAAATATTCACTTGCAGTGGTCTAATATTTTGAAAAAATATATAACGATTTGGTAAGTTATGGACGTTTGTAATTTTGATTGAAGGAAATGAAAAAAACGGGCTTCTATTTAAAATATGCATAATTCAGTCTAAAAATTTACTCAATAAACTTCCAATAATGAAAATCAAATCTTTTTTAACCTTTTTTTAATTTTCGGGTTTGTGTTTTATTTTTGTTTTATATTCTAGTTAATTTTTGATGACTATGAACAAGTAAAAGGTATTTATGAAAAACATGACCTCAATTTTGGCGAGTGGAATCATTGGCCCGTTGTTCATCAATCGTTAATATGTACAACTTTTTATTTTAAAATGTGATCCAGAAATGCAAATATAAATATTAAACTGTATCTACCATTTTCAATATAATAAGTAATGTAATTGATGAAAATGTATTAAAAATACTGTTGTAAATTGAATATTATATAATGAAACATTTTTTTTAATAAAGGTATAGCCTGAAAGGATTATTAATTATCGTGGAAACATTGATGATTTGTCTACAAAATTCAACTGTTTGCGTTATCAGTAAATTCTTTGTCAACTAAAATCGAGATTTATAAAAATACTTCAATTTGCCGCTCATAATTATCATAATTAATAATTAGGACCAAAGTGATACGTTTTTAAAGTTGAGCAACAAAAATGCATTGAATCTCAATCCGGTTGCGAGGAATAATGGAATAATGCCACGAATTACAACATTCTTTCCATTTATTTAAATACAAACATATGCATAATTTTCATAATTATTAATTTTCGTAATCCAGATTGCCATGTTCTCATTCACATATAGTTCACATTGTCTCAAAGATAAATGAATGTTTTCCTAATATTTGCTAAACAAATAGAAACAACAATTACGCAATCTTCCAAAGTTTGAAACTCAACATACCATTTATGTTCAGTACGACCTGACGGTTACGTTCCCAAAGCTGAATATTATCTCGAAAAGTCAAAAAGCTTTCAAAGGATTTTATTAATACTACAAAGTCCATACAAAAGCAGCCCTTTAGCGCATGAATTCCTCGTCCAAGTCAAAGGCAGCGCGAGCATAACAGTTCTGAAAAGTATCAATTGGCACATTTCCCTGAGCCGTATTACAGTTTCCCCGCAGTTGCCGAGGCCACTTCTGGGCCTCATTAAAACTCTTTCAAACTCGAAGGCGACACAGGATACGCGTAACTGTAATGAGAACAGTCGCAATAACGTCGGAACAAGCCGAGGCCAACTCCAGTAACAATAAAAGCATCTAATCTTCATAAAGCGCGTCCTCCTTCCTTCGGCCTGTGCACTTTCGATTTTCGCGATAGCCCAGGGAGAGGCGTGTGTGCGCGAAAAGCCGGGCGCGCACAAAGGCGAAAGTTACACTCATAAAACATATAAGCGGGGCCTGGGTGAGGGCGAGAGAAAACACATAGCTGTGGATATTACTCGGCGCGCGGCCATAGAAATCGCGCGGGATGGCAGCTTCGTAATTGCTTTTAGCCGGCGCGCGCTATGTGCCACTGTCAGCTGTTCCCTTATTACGATGATACACTTCTGCGTTGTGTTACGCGCGAGGCCTTTGCCTTTGCACAATAACGTCAAACGGGACGCGCCTGTGTGTCTACGCTTTGGACGAGATATCAAGAGGAGCGAGAGAGAAAGAGAATTGTGAGAGAAGATGAGAGTGCGGTGTGGTGGTGAAAAGGGAGGCGAAGTTTCTGTTTGGCCACACGCGCTTCTATATATCCATCCTCGATATGTCTCCAATAATCGCGAAAGCATTCGGTAAACAGTTGAGTTTGTCGCTTCCTCGGGCAATAGAGAAGATCATTGTGATAAATGTCAGGGTGATGAATTTTTCGAGGTCGGAGGTACGCGTGTATTTGAGGATCTGTTTGTTCGTGGCGTGGGGTGAGAGGATAATTTTTTAATTAAATTCTTTTTGGATTATTGTCATTGGGAGCTGGCTGACTTTTGTCATGGGTTATTCATATCGGCTAATTTTGTGAGTATTAGGAAAATTTTTGTTTTCATTTCTTTTGTCATCCGACATATATATCATATCAACATGATATAAAGCTTCTTCAGACCTTCTCTCAGTACGTATAATATTTGATTATATCGGCAATTTTGTGCACTGCTTCTTCTACGATACAATTTTCCAATGACAAATCGCAAACCGATTCCTCGACTCGAAACTGCAATAAATTCAACTGACACGGCCGCCTCCCGGACCACACGGATTTAATTGACAGAATGACGCTGCACCCTTAGCGAACGCATCCATTACGCCCCGTCGGCACCGACCTCAAAACATTTCCAGATCATTTTTCAAATCTGCCAATTTTGTTTGTCTTACCCCCCGCGCACCGCGCACCCAACCCCTTCGCAAATCCAGGAACGCGGTAACGAAGCGTATAAAGCAGCCAGCGTCTCTTGGGCAGAGCGATGATTTGTGGCCTCGCCAAGTTTGCTTTATCGCGACCCGGTAAAAGATCTCGTACGTTTTCGACTTGAGAATGTGATTCTCAGGAATTCTTTTTGATAAAAAGAAGAAGTTCCTAAAGTCTAGAGATTAAGTCGTGTGCTTTATCTTTATTAAAAATCGTCGCTATTTCAATTTTATTACGCCGAAATCCTGTATTCACGAGGAAAACGGAGGCCATAAGCCAAACGCATGATTAATCGTCCGGCTGATTGAAAAATAAGTAGATGGCAACCTGCCACTTGGCTTTAACGATACGAGCTCCGCATTCGCTGCGGCCGTCCTTTCGGCCAGCATCGCCGCAATCTCACCCTTCGGCCACCGCCGAAAATTATCGTCGTCATGGTCTCGCCCACCGTGCGGGGAAATGAAAGAAAGGGGTGGCCTGCGTGCGTGTTTGTATGGAAAATGTCATTCCGGGATGTTTGATTTGAAAGAGAGAGAACGAGCTGCTGTTGCTGCAGCCTTGCCGGCGCTTTTGCGCCATTTGTCCTTGTCCATTTGTCAAGATAATACGCAACTGTCGCGTTTTATTCGCTGACTCTGCGAGGCGTGCAGAAGGATGTTATGGTATTTTATGAAAAAGTCGGGTGTGTTTATTGGCACGATGCATCATTTGTTATAGTTTATTATTGCCAATTATTGCGAAACATTGAATTTCAATAAAACAGTATGAAACTTCAATGTTTTGTCGTATAGAAAAGAATAAATAGTTGTGATACATAACTCAAAAATTATGATTTTATTCTAATTGTATATTTTAAAATATTGTAAATACAGTATCAAGATAAATCATCGGTAAAACATGTATTCAATTAAATTACTCGAAACGGAGCTAAAACCTCACCTACACACATCATCCTCTCAATAAAATTCCTCTCCAACCTCCAAACGACCAAATCAAAAAATTACAATATCAACTGCCCACTCCAACCAGCACCCACCTCGCAACTCCACCTAAAAACTCTCTCCGCGCAATAGAAACCAAAGACTTAATTATCCGGCCTGGCAACGGCCTCGCGTACGTTTCCCAGGAGCCAGTCGGTAAAAGGTGTGACATCAACCAGCACCGCCACCCGTCGACACGTGGCCGTTTCTCCAGCCTGAGGGGACATCCCAGCGAGCGCGCGCTCTCCATTGTGCCGCAAAAAGAGAGAAAGATCCGAGGGGGTGGTTTATACACCCCCCCCCCCCACGCATTGTGACTCTCGGCGCGAGCTCCCCGAAAATACGATCGCCCGTTAATTCCGCAGCCGCACACTCCGCGGGATAATTATTTTCCGCGGAAAAGCGCTTCCGCCTGGAAAATACGAGCCTCGTAATTTCGGCACGTGCTCTCCCTCTCTCTCTGGCTTTTGTATTGAGACTGTTGCGCGCGTGCGTGTGGTATCCTCCCCCTCGGTCGTTCCTTTTTTTTTTCCAACGCGCGCGCGCTGTCACTGCCTTCTTCTCCTCCCCCTGGGCGTGCACGCCGAATTTTCCGGCGCTTTTCATGCGCAGTCGACGTTTTGACGTTTAATGGACGGATTGTGAATGCCCTGACGAGTCGGGCTGCTGTCTTCCCGTCGGCGCGCACGCGCGCGTTGAATTAACGGCCGACTCCGGATTTTATAGCCGTCTGTATTACTCGGGAGCTTGGGCCGCTCTGGTGGAGGAAAAAATTGGAAAGTCCGGCCTTTTGCCCCAAATTGTACGCCGCTGGTTTATTCGGCGCTGGATTTTTATGTGTTTCTAGGGAAAGAGCGAAACAGAGATGTATGCGTTTTTTTCCCCGACGTTCCCGCCAACCCCTTTTATGTACGCGCAGACGGCTTTACGAGCTCGACATATGGAATGAAGTCGTTTGCGCGGTAATTGGCGGGAATTGTTGGATTGCTTAATGCGTTGAGATTAATTTTGTATTATTCTGGGAAATTGCTACTTATAAATCATTAAACAAAGCTTTGTTGTAGCTTAATATGGTGATTTGGGTTTTAATGTGCAAGTTGTTCTTGGAAATAGGATTGACAATAAATTTATTGTTCGCAGTATGTGGTAATATTAATGCTGCCGAATGGCCGGTATTCCTGCGCTTCTTATTATGATGAGAAATCTGTACTTTCTATATGCATCTCACATCGAGCTCCAATCTCTTTGAGAAGTCAATTGCAGAGGTTTAAATGTCAGCAATTAAGCTGCCTTTATTCGATTGTCAAGCTCAGGCCTGAAACTATATATCTTACGATTAATATTCAGGATAAAGGAAAAACTTATAACTTCTGCCCACAGCAGTTGAACGAATTAATGCAGGATCAATTTCATGCATCTTTTGACGACCTAACCCTATTTGACCTATCGACAAAATATACATGATTCTACAATCACACTTTTTCTACAAAACACATGCAGAATCCAATCACCCTAAAGCATATCATTCTAACGTCACAGAATCTTGTCAACCCCCAAACTATCAAGCGATCTCTATGCATTTCCATAAAATTACGCTTGGTACATTAAACTTAACCAGAACAACTATTACGTGGGCTATTAAAGAAAAGCAACAAGTACAGCACATTAACTTCCGATCGCTCTCGCAACTCATGACTCAACAGGCATCGAAAAAAATTTCCCATCCCATATCCTCAGCCGACCATCAGCCATTCTTTCTCCCGCTCTTTCTCCGCTTTCTCCCACAGAGCCAGCTCAAGCCGCGCACGTGACACACTCGCCTCACGGTTTTTCCGCGCGTGCACGCGGCTCACTCGAGCCTCTCCTTATGAGCGCACGCGTCCTGTATATAAGTCAGGAGCGAGGATCAAATAACGTTTGATTTGTCGCGCGTAGAAAGCCTCGAGCGCTAATCCACGGGCCTTCCAGTCGCACGTATCTCGCTCGACTGACCGTTTTCAGAGTTCGGACAGCTCTCGAGAGGAGGGGGAAGCCGCGCGCGCGCGTCTCATTGTTTTGCCGGCCGGATGCTAACGCAATTTCATCGATTTTTCGTCCCCCGGCGCGGGCTCGCTTACCTATATCGAGCCGGCCAATGGTCCATAATGAGCCGCGTTGCTCAAGCTCGTGAGATCAGTGCTGGGATTAGGAGGAAACAATGGACCGCTGCCACATATATTTACGTCAAATCCGGCGGGTTCCCCCTTAATTAAGATCTCGCTCGGCGCGCACCCTCGCGGAGGGAAAATGCGAGTGCGCGGCTTCGATAAGTGCGCAGAGAAAGAGGACGTCGGCTTCGGGGACGGGAGCTTTTAATTAACTGCTCTTTGTTCGGATTTTTCTTTTTTTTTTTGAGGAAATAGCGCCTTGATTTTAATAAAGCTGGCGTTTATATTGGCATGGGCAGGCTGAGGATTGGAGAGTGTGATGAATGCAGTGAATTATGCGAGAGGCACTAGGGTCCCTAGTGTATGATTTTTATAGCTTTTAATATTCTTTTGAACGGTTTTATTATTATTTTTTTTTTTTTTACGATTGTATTTTGAAGATAGGTCGGTCTTCTGTGACTATGCGTTCACAGTTTAAATATGATTTATAATGTGTAGGTGTCATAGAGATTAATTAAATTTACTTCATTAAATGCCAAATAAAATAAAATATATTTTAAAATATTTTTCTTAAATTATCAGTTCATCAATTAATTTATCTATAACCATAGACTATACCACGAGTACACATATCCGTTCGTATCAACACAATGGAGCGCAGCAAACCGCCGTGTTCACACCTACACACACGGCCCGCATTGATTTTCGATTTTCCAGCGTTTTCCCTGCTTATCGCTCCTCGGCCGCAGCAGATCGAGGTCTTGCATGCAGCCAGCCAAGCTCATGCAAGAGCCAAAGGCGCGAGATAAATCATTGCGCTCGCGCGTATACATGAGTGATCGGTGAATAATAGCCCGTGCGATCCAATCTGTCGCTCGTTAGGCGCCATCTAACCATGATGAATGCACTGCGAGGCCCATCCTGTAGCCTCCGGTGCACAGGGTCGCCTGTGCACACATACACATACAACGGACGACGTCAGGATTATGACCGAGGATCATCGAAACGCGGACTGGTCTGCAGGAGATGTGGAGGCTCGTTCGTTATGGGGAGAGAAGAAGTTGAGATGGTTTTTGGTGGGGTGTGTGGTGCTGATGTGAGGGGGTTGGGGAGATTTTTAAAGTTGGTGGTGAATTTTTGGTGTGTTTTACTGGGAGTTTAATTAGGTTTTGGGATAAGGGACAGAAAATGTAATTTTTGAGGTTTGTTACAAAGTTGATCTTGGGCCATTAAATACTTTCTCAACTTTTTCTTTGCAAGTAGGGAAATATGTTCAGGTTATAAGTAACGCAGTTATTAACTTCCTTTTGCTTGGCTTATTCATATAAATTTAATATTCTGTTAACTTTGTAAAATATTTAAAAAAATGATAAAGTTTGACAAGAATAGATTTGTACCTGCACTTTGATATTACTTCGTTCTACTATACTTTAATGTTAACGCATTTTATTAAAGCATGGGGCGTTGCAAAATCTACAGTACAACCTCATTTCATGACGGCAGTGATGAATTACTCACAATTCAACCGCTACAAGCTAAAGTTAGAGAAGCTACTGAATAAAAAGCATAGTCAAATAATTATTAGTTCTCGACGGAAGTCTTGTCGAGAATTGAATATTTCATGCTTATAAAAAGGCAACTGCAATTTCGTAAATAAATAATTTCATAAAATTTAAATTAAACGCGCGGATAAAAAAAACTACCAATATTTGCTTTTGAATCGTTCACGGAATGAAAAATGTTCGCAAGCCCAATACAAAATTCAATACAGTAAACCCCCTACATCCTCTTAAAACTAGAAAATCTCTATTGAAATCTACTGCCGAGCATAAAAATGCAAATTCAAAATCCTCCTGCGAAACTCGGTCAACACGCATTGAAACCCGAGTCACCCAGCCTCCAACACAAAGGGACCGCAACCCTCGAAAATGACGCTTCCAGCCCCTGCCGCTCGAGCCGTCATTCACCGACAACATTATATTTATCTTTTTGCAACGCACAAAGCTCAATTACTATCTCTTATCTTAAAAAAAAAAGACGCGAACGCGCCGCTTCATTAATTCCAGCGAGCGTGCCCTATCTCCCATCTGCGATCGCCTCTCTATATATACCTGCGCGCGCTTTGACCTATTCGTTCCTTAATCTAGCCACGAGCACGTCCAATGCAAATCACCCGATGACTGCTTAATACGCCCGTGCGTATTCAGCTCTCTCATCTGCCCGCGAGCTAGCTACGGGCTTTGTACATTAGATTTCTATTACTATTATTGCCTCGGCCCGGATCAATTTCAATGGGGAAACCCTATCGCATTTCTCGTAATGGATACGTCTTGCCGGCGCGGAGCTGCACATGGCTACTTATACGGGCCCGCGCGCGCGTACGCTCAGGGACGCCGGAGATGCATACGAACATGGAATGTGCCTTTGCGCCCTTTTCTTTCTGGCGTTAGATAATTTCATTAGTTCGCGAGGTTCCGCGTTGCTGTTGTTTGCCTGCTGCGCGGGCTTTTTCTTCGATGGGATTGTGCTTTTTTGGCGGCTGCGAGTCGAGTTTCTTCGGGTCTGGTGTGTTGGGAAATGTGTTTTTTTCGAGTGGGGATGAATAAATTACGGAAGCATTTTTTTCTTTTTACTTGATTAAATTATGGGTGTCTGCTAGAACGGTGTTTTCATAAAGCTTTCATTATTTACACGTTTTTTTATAAACTGAAAAAAATTGCATTAAGTTTAAATTAACTTTTCTAAATAAATATCAAAAGTGACTGCAGCGATCTCAAGTATTCATCATCATGACACGAACATGACAGTAAATAAATTAAAATCCCAAGGATTAAAACGAACTACGAACAAAACGTCAAAAAACAATAAATTAAACCAAAAATTAATCTACTAAATTTATTGGACGAGCGCTGAAACACTCCTTCACTTTTTACAATCCCCCCTCAGTATTTTGTCACACTCGCCGCGACTTTCACTGTGTGCTTTACAGGCGCCATATTTTGCGCGCTCTTAACACGCCTCTTAAACACTCCTCGTAAACCTCGCCCGGCTCGTGGCTCTCCAATAAATATATCAACCGATCCGGCGCATCAATAAATCCCCCTCGCCTCCACCCAACAACTTTCCTGAAAAATATAACGGGCCCCCACAATTTTTTTTCCGCCTTACACAAATCGCGAACAAGCATCGCTCGTTAAGTGACTCTCAAAATAAATCCCTTACTCCCCGCTCCAGCTACCGAGCTGAAAATCACTTTTAACACCACACTCCGGTAGCAGCACACCAGCAGCCCTGGATGACACACATCATAGACCTCGGCGATTTTTACCATCCGCGCCGATATACGCGTCACCCAGATTATTCCCCCGCGTAACAAATCGACTTAAAATTACAGAGCTCCCGGCGGCGCGCGCGCTCGCTATAAATCAAAGGACGAGATTGGCTACATAGACTCGCGCGCATCTCCGAGGCGCCGGCGTATAGCGTCTCGCTTGATTGAGACAGATTTAATGCCGCCGCGAGAGATCGAGATTAAGATCGGCAGGTATAACGACGAGAGGCGAGCGCACAGCCGGTGATTACCGCGCGCGAGGCTCGCTCATTCTCACGCGGATCGCTTTTCATATACGGCGCGCCGCTCATTTTCACACGATACTTTTAATTAGATAACCCCGAGAGCCGAGCTTTATACATGCTAATATACGAGAGAGCCCCGAGCGAGATTCCGCTAAATATGCTTTTCCCTTCCGTCACTTCTTTCTTGGCGTTTTCTTTCTGGAGGGGGGGTTAAAGAGTGGCCGAGAGATGTTTTTTTTAACGGGTGAAAAATCGGAGCCGCTGCTCCCATGAGCTCGTTACGTCAGCGTCGTTTTTATCTTGTTGTAAGCCGGCGGTTTTGGATTTTTTGGCTTTTGAGAGCGCCGGGCATATATCGCAAGTGCTAATCGGACTTTGAGCGCCGTTTAGAGCGACAGGTTGGTATAGACCGGTAAATAGGTTTGAATAATTTCCTGCGGATATTTTTACGAGCTGGTTAGGAGAAGTCGTGTGAATGCTTGTTATGTAAGGAGCTTTAAGAGGCTTAATCGATATTTATTATTATTGCCTTGTGAGCTAATTATGTTTTTCGATGTTTATAAAATAAGCTGTCAGCGGTTTTTTATTGTTGCCGGCTCTCCTGTGTTTCGTTATACAAGAGTGATTAATTATTTTAAAAATGTATTTACATACGCGTCGTTTCTTTTGTAAATGTATATTGGATGGGATTAAGTAATTTTGTTGGAAAGCTAAATTTTAAGTGGATTACGTGTGAACAAGATCGCTAAATCGGTTTGCAATAAACAGGTTAATTGTAAAATGTTGTGACTATGCTGATGGAGCAGATTTTAACTATGTTTATGTTATTGTTAGCGCGTGTACACTTGGATTGAAAGCTAACATCACCTCAAAATTTTTAAATGGTTTTTGGGAAAGTTACGTTAGGTACAAGTATACAAATAACTACAGTTGAATACCTTCAAAAGTTACAAGTTTTCAGCATTTAGCTGCGATAAGAAAATTACATGCGATACAGGCACCGACATTTATTCAAACGGTACAGCTGTAAAAGATGATTTTATATTTTTTACTTTTATTATTATTATTATTAAAACTTGCAATATCATAATTATTTCATTAAATGATTTTAATAACTAATTTATTGCCGAGCTTTAAAATAATACAATTTAAAAATTTAATATGTGCTTTTGTTTTAACGTGTAATACCTGCAAGTTATAAAATTCATGATTATAATACGTTTCAAAAATTCAATTTGAAAGATTATTATGAATCCACGAAAAAAATGGTATTACATATATCGCTAACTCAGAATCCTATCGTCCTGATTACAGCAATTGTTGTAATGCACTTAAGTGCGATACTTTCTATCTCCAAGAGATGCGACTCTAAGAATGCGGGGGCTGAAGTCGGTCTGACGTAATAAGCAATAAAATGAATACCTTTTCAAATATCTTTTCCACGAGGCTTTTAAAACCGAGTAAATCGAATAATCATATACTTTCTTTCACCGTTTCTTTCTTATCTTCTTTTGCATTATGAAACAATAGCCTGACGTTGATGTATTATAACCAAAAACGCATTAGGAAATTTACCTGTCTGCGCGCATTTTTATTACATCTTTTATTATTGTCTTTTCTCCACTATTTCTATTTTTTACATTGTTCTAAAAGTGAATTATAAACTTTTAAAAATTTCCAAAGTTTCAGGTTCTTAAATGATTGTGACATGATCACTACATTTATGAACATTTTCAAAATGAGATCGCCCAATCTATTATTAAAATACAAACACTTTGATTTCGAAATACACAAACGCTTAAATCCACGTTTCACTTTCATTACCATTTTATTAACCCATAACGAGCAAAACTAAAATACCAATCTTATAATTACCTCGACACACTTTTACAGACGCTTTAATAATCGCAATCTAGCCTCGAAATCAAGCTCTCGCAATAATGAGCAAAATTAACTAAAAATTTTTTATCTCACACTCCGCCTGGAAAACCGGCCCCGCGCGTCCTTGATCTTACCGCAGTCGTTGCTCTTTCTACAACGTGCGGCTGAATAAGCCGCAGCGCTCGCTAATATCGCCGCGGTCGCCGATTTTGCGAATCACAATTGCCAAAGCGCGAAATATGCAACCTGTTGCAATCTCGTCGGAGATTATAGATCGGCTCTGGTAAGGTAGATGCGCTCTGGAGGTTCGTGAAAATATATACGTGAGCGTCGATTGTTTTCGTTCGTCGTCGATTGGAGATCCAGAGATATTTAAAAGCGCTAATTAGGGTATTGCGAAAAGTCGAGCCAGTGTAATTCTATTAAATTTTAATTAGCGGTCTATATACCCAACGCGTGCGTATCAGCACTTTTGCAAAACTAATTATCCTCATTTAGAATTACAAATTTTCGTTTGTTAGAATATATCGATTTTGCGCGAGGCAATATACCCGCAATCCCGTACGCGTATATTGGAAATAATTGTATCGATTCCCGCGATCTATCAGCGCGTCGGGGCTGCCGCTTAAAAAGTGCGAGCTGCAACGAGTTTCCCCGCGGCGACATAAATAGCCCCCTCCTCGGCCGTAAACACGCCAGAAACGTACGAAAAAAAGAAGAGAGCGAGAAATCTCGGCGAACGAATTGCCGAGAGTATACCGAGCTCCCCCCATTAAATTAGCCCAAGCTTAAGTCGGTCAGAACCGAGCTGCTTCTCCGATCGGCGCATCGCGCCTCCTTACACGGACACAAGAGGGGCAAAAAAAAATAAAAATAAAAAACAGAGTAAGGAACGCCGAGGCGCGCGCGCGCGCGCAAGGGAATCTTATCAGCGAGCTGGGTGAAATGCGATTTTCCCTGAGCCGTATAAAACGTCGGCTCTCGGATTTTAAAGCGTGTCGTCGTCGCGCCTCGTCCGTTATCGGCGCGAGATGCGAATCTCTCTCTCGCTTTGGCTCGCGCGTTTGTATATATATGTACGGATCGTCTGAGAAATGGCGAGCAGCGTCTTTTTCTGCCGGACCGCGCGCGCCCGTGCGTCAGCACCCTTGTCACTTGGCCCCAAAATCCGCGCCTTATCGGCCGAAAGCTGGCGCTGGAATATATTTCCTCGCAAAGTCCACCTTTTAGGGAGCCTCGTGCGCTCCACTTTGAAAAGCGAGGGTGCGACAAACCAGTTCGCCGGCTGTCAAAGGAATTATGTGAGCAGGCGCGTGTGTAGCGAGAGGGAGAGGGGGCAGAGATGGCTGAGGAGATGGGAGAAAAAGAGAGTGATGCGAGGACGAGCGGCTCGAACTGTCGTCATTATCGATGGGAATGCGGTGTGGATTTTCTTTGTCTTTTCTTTTGCCGGAGGAATGCCGTTTTGTAGGTATAAGGTGTAATTGCCGTAGGTCGTTTTGCGAATTGAAAAAATCGTTATTCTTCACCTTTTTATTGGCTTGTTGATAATACCGCTTGATAGTTACTTTTTAACGATTCCGTTAATTATCATAATAGCCGTCACACGCATACGTTAATGTACCCGAGAATAATCGCACTATTTTTTCCGACTAATCCATAATAGTACATAAAAATAATTCGACTTTCCCCCGCAGCAACTTCCCGCCTGCAATTTTCATTTTAATGGACAATCCTCGTACGCGGAATCGACCCCACCTTCCACATAACCTAAATAATTCGCATAACCCCGAAAACCCTCTTCACATCCCTCGCAAGAAAAAAGACTCAGAGGCCTCGACAAGCCACCTCCCTTACACGCCCTGATAAATATTCAGACGCATCCCGGGCCAGCATCAAAATCAGCGCGCGAAAGGCTCCATCACTCTTCATCTCCTCGCACACGCGGAGAGTCCGAGCGTTTCCACGTGACGAAGGATTTTACGGATTTGCGGAGAGAGAGAGCGAGATCGCCAAGGGCCGTGCGGCGCATTAACATACCGCGCGCGATAGTCAACGGCACGCGCGTAAGTAAACGCGTTTATGCAGATAAGGACGGAGCGGTCAGCGAGGAGAAAAAAGGAGGGAGAATAGCGCGGTAGCGCTGGAAGGGATCGCTGGGGCTTGGGTATTATGAATTTTTCACGAGGCGAGCTCGCTCCTTTTGCGTTTGCTTTGCGATGTGCGAACGTGTTTGAAGATTGTTGGGTGAAGGTGATGGAGGAAAATGGCTGGTGGGGTGGGTAATGAGGAGGGGGGTGGTTTTACGAGGTTGCGTGTTGTTTTGTTTGGCTTGTTGGTAGTTGTTTCTTTAAAATTGATTTCTAACCTCTGAACACACTAATCGAAGGTTTTATTTTGGAAAAGTATAGGAAAAATTAAATCTCGTTTGTTAACTATTTCAAAATCGCTGCAATGAATATTTTATTTATTTTATATATCTAATTAGAGCCTTAACATCTTACCATCAAGGATAAAATCAACATTGATTTCTAATTAATAAGCTCTTATAACTTTCTGTGTATTTAAACAAATCACTTTCTTCCAGTAGGTAGACTGTAAATTCGAATGTAAAATTACAAGGGCCAATTGTGTAGCTCCCATTTAAATACATCCCCGCCATTTTAAACTTATTACATTACCGATACATTCAAATCGACTAATAATACTTTAAAATTTAGACATACTCTCGTTCGGAACTTTATACCACATACCACAGTTACAATTTCCACTAAAAGAGTTTAAATTAATTCATTACCCGATCGTTTCTATTTAACTTTTCACTTCTATCGGAGTCTCTTATAGTTTGTATTCATTATCGAACCTCGCCGGCGAATTCATTAAGTGGCGCGCAGCCTCCAGTTCCCGACTCCCAGCTAGGACGCGCGCACACTCGACAAGAGAGTTCGAGCCACGGAGTCGTTTTAACTTCCTGCCGCTGGGAGATTTCGTTGACTTTCATAAAATGCGTTAAACGTACTTAAAAAGCTTTCAAAATAATTGAAACGCACATACACACATACGGCGCGCACACGTAGACTGCATACAGAGTCGGAGCTGCTCGCGTCTCTAAACTTAAGCGACGTTTTCAATAATACAGCGCGCTCGAATGGTATTGAAGTTGGTAAAACTCGAATACTCGTGGCAATTTAAAATGGGCCTTTTAAAAGCTCAGTGAACCGTTTCGTTTTTTTTTTCTCTAGGGATCTCAACAATATTGCATCGACATAAAAGGTGAGTTTCATATACACTTTCATTTCTAGGAAAAAATTGTTACTTTTATTAGTTTGAAATGAAAATGAAAATATTAAATACGTTCCTTTCCAATTAAATTAACAGAAAAATGTTTAATTAGCTTAGTAAAATATTATACTCAGTAAAATATTCTATATGAACTCTAATTATATATCTCGTATTAACCTCTCCTCACCAGTAAACTCCATATTAAAAATTCAAATCAGCCGTAAATTAATTAAAACTCAAGCTCACCATTTCCACCCCCACCGCAAAAAAACCCTAAAATTTCATCACCCATCGTTAGCCTAGCGAATATAATCCATGAATAACAAAGCACCGGTATTATGATTCATCGCCAAAAAAAAATCCTAAACAATCCTTCCCTCCTCTAATATCATCAACCCCTCCCCATACCCTCAAAGCTCCAAGTTTCTCTCAGCCAAATATCACGCTCAGAAACAAGCCAGCGAAATACACGTCAGGGGATGACGCGCCGGGGCTCCCTTCATCTCGTCAGAAATCGAGCTTGCGGACGCGCTAATTTAAAATTCCGAGCGGGACAGAGATGCAAAACGGAGGGATATCCACGCGGAGGGATTCTCACTACACTGGCCATTCGGAAGGGGGTGAGATGAAGCTCGGAGTCGTCCAAATGACCGGATGGACTTGATCCGCGCGCTCGGCTTGGGGAGGATCAGCATGGCCGACATGTAAATGGGGCTGGCGCTTGCTCGCATGTAAACACGGTTATGCAGATGAGGCAAGAGCGGCCCGATAGTTTCCAAGGATAAACCGCGCCGTATACACATTCGCGCGCTGCTTGCTGCTTCTGTCCCTCTCTTTGCCCTTTCGACTCTATCAAGGCTGCTGCCTCGCCAAATATGGCACGCCCTGTATATTCGCGGATCAGCGTACGTCTCGATTTCGGCGAATTCGCTGCCGACGCGCGCGTGTATGTGTACAGCTGGCCGAGCGCGCGGATAAAGTTCGCTTGACGCGCGCTCGATGCACCGGAAAAGCCGTGCTGTATATATATATATATGTGTACGAGTGCGCGCCAGCCAGCGCCTTTGTGCCCCCCGCGCGCTCTCGATATACATATACATACGTTTCGAGGGATATCGAATGCATTACAAGGGATATACGCTGGCTCTGTGTGCGAGTACATCCCCCCGATCTGTCGTCCACCCTCGTAAGGCTTCGATACGCCCAGCGTCTCTACGTCATCTCGATGACCAAATAACCCAGATCTTGCCGGGGGATTTGCATGCGCGCGACGGGGGAGGATAAAAAGGGAAAATGGTTTTTGACCGCTATGGCTGCTTGCTCTGTTCAGGGTAGCTTCTCGCGCGCGCTGCGGTCTCGCTGAGGGGGCGTTTTAAGCCACTTTATCGCCGGAGCGTAGCACATCAGGTCTGCATGCGCTGGAGCTTTTGTATTGTGGGTGAGAGGGGGGGAGTTGGGTTTCGGGATAGATCGAACGAACAAAGATCGTGTCGTGAAATGTTTATTGCTGAGGGAGAGAGAGAGAGAGGCGATCTCTTGGTGGGTATACAATGGAATTTTATCTTGGGGGTTTTATTTCGTTAAGGCGGGCGTTAAGACTGCTGTAAAATGGGCGCTGTAGATACGTTTGAAATGTTCTTTTTAGGTAGATGTGTTCGTGAGCGCGTGTGTTTGTGTTTATTGCAAGGAGGACTGTGACTTTTTTACTTCTAATAGAAATTTAAATAAAGCTAACGTAGAATTGAATTTAGAATCTAAGCAATAATTCAAATGGTAGAGTTTTGGCTTAGAGAGCGAAAAGTTAAACTCAAATCATACCTCGTGAAATGTATAGATTTTATTTTTTAAAATGCAATATAAAAAACGAAAGTTCTGTGAGACTTATATTTTCACACGGGAAATCAATAATAATTATATTCAATAATCAATACAGTCACCTGATAAAATTTAATGTATCAAAATTTTCCCAAAGAAATAATCGACTCTAACAAGTACTTTCATTTATTCACCAGACGCCATCATCCAATCCTAATCTATATACATACAGTCATCCCTCCAATCTATCAATACAAGAAACACCATTAATACAAACCCGGACTCTCGCATCAGCAACTTATAAGACCTCAACACATCATCGCCTGTCGTAAAACCGTTACCGCGCAGCATTAATCCTGAAAATTCCCGAACGCGCGCAGTCACTTCAGAAAACCCACACGCTCGCCGAATAAATTTCCATCTTTTCCGCTTCTCTCTTTTGATTTATGCTCAACTTCGCACTCGCGCAAAAAAAAAGGAGGGTACCGGGCCAACAACACCAACGGGCCTGTTCGTCTCTCCGCGTATGTATATACAAGCGCTCATCTCTGAATTATGGAGCCGCAGCGAAGACGCAAGGATGCAGCAGCTTGGCACGTTCGCCGAAGGCGTTAGCATACAATGCGCGTTGTCTTCTGAAGAAGGGCGGTTACCGCGCAAATGCCTGGACACCTACACCGTGTTTATCGTGCAAATGGGCAGGTTGCGAAAGATTAATTGATTGACTGGTGCTGGTTTATCGCGAGCTGCGGCTGCTAGCTTGTATGCAGATCGGAGTATTAATGTGGATTGCGCTTGGGGGGCTGTGATGTATCGTGGGTATATGAGGATTGTTTGCGGCCAGTTTTCTTGCTTAAATCAATTAAGTTGGAATTTTTATTGGTTTTATTCATTTTGATGTTTAGTTGGGTTCATTTGCTGTTTATATTCTGTGATAGTCAAATCATTATCGATTGCCATAATTAAAACACCCCTTTCAGAATCGCATGTATACACCAACAAAACTTTAAGCACCAGCGAATCAAAGGCTTGAACCCCACCATAAAAACGCTCCATCCGCATCATCAAAGAAAAGCCAAGACAAAGACGCAGCATCCTGGCAAGGGCGTGACAAAAGAATCGGCAGCATCGCGTGACAATGCGTATGCCCACATCCAGACACCCAACTCTCGCCTCTGGAGTGACGAATGAGCTGGTACTGGCTTTGGACAGGAGAGCAGAGCGAGCCTGTATACATACACACCAACTATAAGCTCGCTCTCTCTCTGCCTCGCGCGAAACCTACTCTGGCTACGTCCCCTGCGTCCCCTTTGGGGAATCTCTCCCGAGGCCGAGATTGATGCGTTATGGGAGGCGATCACAACAAGCCATGCATTACCAATGACGGCTCCTCGCCTCCGACGCGTCCTCGAGCGCCGGGGACTTTATGAAATTTAAACCGCGAAGCGCGCGCCCTGGAATTCCGTCGTGAATACACGTACGCGTGCCGGCTTCTTTTTTGTATAATGACCTTATATACGTGGAAAATCGAAGCCCGGGCAATAAGACAGGAGAAGGGTCGTTATCGGCTCTGTGGCGAGCTCGTGCGGGGGGCTTGAAAAATCGCTCTCGGACGCTGAAAAATACGCAGCTTCGTCCTTTTTATGGGCAAGGGGTGGAGTTGCCGTTCGAGAGGGGATTTTCCAGGGGCGATCGGCCGTGGAGAGAAAAAAATCGCTCTCGCCGCGCCGCTGTAAGGCGATAAAGGCACTCGGGGCGAAATTATGCCGAATTTGTAGTTCATTATTGTAAAGCGATTACCGCCTATAGCGCCATATGTCGGTTGAGAGCCTGACGTTTCGATCGGAGTTATATAATCAGGTGCTTTCATCGTAAATCTGTCGCTGACGGGGATGTTGGGAGCGAGGAAAGCGCGCTTGCGAACAGGTTTATTTTTAAATTTCAAATTACGCGGTAATGGTCTTCATCGCTTCATGAAAATGTAATGGTTAGATATTATCAAGAAGGCACATGTTAGTTTAATACGAAATTTCGTATAATACGCGATAAAAATAAATACTATTCACTTTGTGTAAAGAGGGTGTTCAAATCCGAAGCGAAAGAAAAGCTTATTAAAAATTGATCGATTTATTCGGCAGTCTGAAATTTGATTTTCAAAATAATTGACGCTGTATTCCCAGGACCGCTCGATCACTCGTTCCTGAAAGTGCCTGCCAAGACGGCCAGACTTTACATTACAATGACAGTTTCGCCGGCGAAAATTCTATGAATTTTAAACCGCGCGCTCAGAATCCAATAACTCGTTTGGCGACCCTTCTATAGACACCCGCCCCCCTCCTCCCGCTCAGTTTCAACGTGTACACCTGAATCTTTTATGATAATATCCGCAGCGCGCTGTACCACTGACAAGAAGATTGAGAAGTGTGACAGTTGGCATTTTGCTTATATATATTTTTCGTATTATCTGATTCTGCGAAGCTTGTCAATAAGTTCGACTGCCGCACTGAAAGAGTTCGTTACGAAACGTGTCAGCGCTGCTAAGTTCATTAGAGCTGCGTGGAAATTTATTTGAAATTACTTAAAAATCGCTGTGCCAGCGTTGTAAGCATTCCCGTTTGGCCACACACTCTGCGAAATTAACTGCCGAATGCATGAATTTTAATTATCGCCTCGTTATTTATTTATAAAAACGCGACAGGAACATTAGCATGACAGTCGGCAACAACGGCGCTGTTTAAATATTTATTCAGTCCCTCCTGACACCTACATAACAGCAAAAATTTATCCTCATACCCGCGCGTACATACATCCCCTGGCAGACACTTATTCAATCCTCATCTCAACCGTCCCCACTCTCCAAATCATCCTCGTCCAAATTGCAAGACGGGCATTAATATCCCATCACGCGGCAGATCGAGACGCGCGTCCCACCTCCCCGCAAAGAAAAAAAAAACGGCCAATCGGGCGTGAATACAAGAAAAAAAAAATCAGAAGATCGCGCGCGCGCGGCTCGTCGCGTCTCTCCCGTAAATCTCCCAAAGGCAGCCGGAAATTAATTATGCAGCGCCGGGCCGAGCCTGCAAGTTTCAATGGGATGCATTAATACTCGATGCTTTAATAACCGTGAAGGAAATTTCACTCTCCCCCGGGGGAATTCAGCATTGCAGCGCCGGCAGGGGAAAATTTAACCCGAGCCTTCGGGCGTCAAAGGAAATTCCTGAGCGCAAGACGGCCAAGAGAGAGAGAGAGATGATTCTCTCCTGCTTCCTATGACTACGGACTAAGCGCGCGCGCGCGCGGACGTGCACGTGGCTTTATGAAGCTGCTGGAGACGCCAGCTGAAGAATGATTCAGGAGGAGACTGAAAAGCTCGCTGGAGAGTGAGCGTTAGTTAATTAGTCGCGAGTCGTCGTCCTTTCAGCTGGCTTTCGTCCTCTGCGTCAGGTTCTCTATATGCTCTGCCTTTGCGGCTTGAGACGACTGGGAGAGGTGCAAGCATAGACGCACACGTGGCCGAAGGCCGGTGTAGGGGCTTCAGTGATGTGGTTTGAGCTGTAATTCTGATAGTCATTTGTGACTGTTTGGGTTGACTCTAGGGTGCTCATTAAATTGCCGCTCGTTGTTTAATGTGTAATTTGATTTTAGAAAGTGCTGAGTTTTAATAAATATTTATGGAAGGTTGCGAGCTTTTTTGGCTGATGGTCATTGTTAACAGTAAATAAATGGTGAGGTTTTACAGTTCTTATATTTTGCAAGAGGCACGTTATGTTAAATTTGCGCAAGGCCATTAGCGGTATCGTTATTTCAAGCGTAACGGTTATGCGTAAATAAAACTACAAATTCAGGGATTTGAATATTAAGCAGTTGCCGAATTATAATCGAAGCCGGTGACGTCGATTTTTATCAGAGCCTTTTAGCGTGTACCTCTCGAACAAAACAAGCCGTTTCTCAGGATTCGAAAACTACACGAGCAAGCTACGTGCGCGCCTCGTTTTATTCCCGGTCACTCGAAAACAACTTCCAGAGCTACATTAAAATCCGGTTCTCGAAAGCGCGATACTCTCCTGCCGAGTACATTTATATAGTTAAACACGCTGTTATTTATATTCTTAAAAATTCGATCCGGATTTCGCAAAACGCCACGCGAATATAGGTAATCCGGACGTATTCGCGTTCGCAGCAGCGTTCCCCGCATAAACAAGCGACTTTACTTGTGCAATTGTGTAATTATTGCATTTTTCCCTGTAATTTCACACGAAATAATTTACGAATTTTTCCAGCGCGCTCGTGCCCCAACCGTTCCCAGCGCGAATTCGCGCATAATAAAGTGCTTATGCACACGCCCAATATCATACAATCTTGACTTTATACCGCATCAACGCCTGCACTCAACGTAGTTTTTCAGTACACTCGCGCACTGTGATTTCCTAGATTCTTAGCAGCAAGCTACACTCCTCCATCGTCGACGCATCGGAGTAATACCGCCTTGCCAGCAGTCACGGCGAAAGAACAAAACGAAAAGGAAAAAGCGACTAGACTTTAGGAACGAAGGGCAGCAAAAAGCAACGCGCGCGGGCACACCGTGAAGGAGTCCACGGCTAATCATCGAGA
Organism: Eupelmus urozonus; assembly: GCA_900480035.1. Lineage (NCBI taxonomy): Eukaryota > Metazoa > Arthropoda > Insecta > Hymenoptera > Eupelmidae > Eupelmus > Eupelmus urozonus. Next base: position 39,568 of record UELX01000609.1, on the reverse strand, counting down.
TTTATGTGTACTGCTCTCCAGCTTCTCCCTCCCTCTCTCTTTCTCTTTCAGCCTAATGAAGCTATTGCCCTAATCGCTCCCCCGCGCTATTCGCGCGCTCCTTTCTTCCTCTCTTTTCTTCTCCCTTTCGTTCTTCCGACTCACATACACACGTGTGCGCCGCACAGAATTAACCGACATTTTTCTCGCGCGCTCTCGCGTATCGGACGAGTGAGTCACGCCAGTTTTCGGCGTGAATGTATAAAGAGAGAGGGATAGGGGGAGGGGGGAGAAAAAAGAGGTGAAAAAGGAAGGAAAACAGAGCGGAGAACGAGCTCGTTAAAAAGTCGGGCCTCCGAGGAGAGAAGAAAAAGAATGGATGCGTGTAATGCGGGAGAGAGGGAATTACAGTTCACAGATGTGTTACAGGCGGCGTTACGATCACGCGCGCACGTGACTCTCATCTGCGGATTTGGCGTGAAAATCCGATGGCTTCGCGGAGTGAGGCTTCGTATATTTAGCCTTAATTTTTACGTCGTGAAAACATGAGCTTTTTGAAGTATGTAATTGATAGTATTTTTTGTGATTTACAAGTCGATTCAAAAGGTTCAAAACCACAGCATTAAATAATGTAACCTCGAGTACAACGCTCCCTTTCATCTCAGCAAATTAAAACGCACAGTGCAGAAAAGCTTTTGCTTCGGTGTCAAAGCTCATTATTCAACGTTTCCAGCTAATATATTACAGCGCAAAACGCTTACATACGATAAAAGAAGAAAAGCCTGGCCCCTATACCGCGCAAAACAAAGGCCCACCTCGCAAAAGCTTAATTACGATATTTTTCCTCTCAGCCTGTAAAGCCCATATGGGCTATTACACATGCGCTGGCAACTGAGCTCGCGAGTTCCGTCTATTTTTGTAATTGCTCCGTAGAAACTTTTTCCCTTTTAAACGCTCACCCTTTCCGTAATAAGCGCCGGTACTACAGCTTCCCGCTGAGCTTTTGTGAGCGCGCACGGAAACGCCCGTGTATACCTTTCGCCGATCGTGGGATCAAAGGGAATCGTTTCTCACGCAGTACGCGCGTGTGTCTCTCTCTCTCTTTTTTTCCTTCGCCGGAGATTTACGCTCGGAAAATTTACGGGCGCAGCGGAGGCTCTCGGATATTTCTTCTTCGCGATCGGTGGCATATGCGTTTTGGGAGGATTTGAAAGGGTTGCGTGTGAGAGAGTGTAGAAGGCGTCGCCATTAAAACGTTAAGAGAGACGGTTCTGGAGCTTGAGATGCGATCGTTTCTTCTTGCTTTGATGTGCGGCGTTTGAGTTGTGAGATGGTGACGTGGAAGGCTTTAATTTCTTCTTGTTTTTAATTTTTGTCGTTTATCGTAAATTTAAACGATGAATAAATTCTTTTAGAGGCGCAGTAGAACAAGTAATTTACGGTTTCAGCCTCCGCGGCTCGAACGCAAGGAAATTCGGTAATGCCCCTATTCGCACGTTCAAACAGCATTGGCGCAAGAAGTAGTCGATCAATGTCTATTAAAACGGAGCGCACCTCAATCGAACGTCTAACAGGCCCCTAATCGATGAGTATCCCCTGTAACACCTTACGAAAACGAGGCCAGTCTTACCGAGCTGCTACTCCAGCACTACCTGATCCGTAATTTACATCAACCGATCCACACTCGCTCAAAGCAAGAAACGCGAAAATCCCTGGAAACAAAACGTTGAAATTTTCAAAACAACAGCTCGACAAGAGCCTCAGCAAGCGATAAGCCACCCACGCCGTGGCGCTGGTTTCCTCGCCAGTAATCAGACACATTCTCGAGCACGAGATTACGTTATCCTTGTCGTTGCCAGCTTGCGCTCGATCCTTCAGCGATCGCTCACGTAGCGGGCATCGAGAGAGGCACGTGTCAGGCTGGAAAGTCTCGTAAATCCCGGAATCGTCATTGTTATCGATTCCGGCGCCCGGTCCCGCTACTCTCGCTCGCTCGCTCGCTTGCCATATACATAAATCAGAAAAAAAGAATAGCGGCCTTAATCGTCGCTCTCTCGCGCGCTCGCACACTCCAGCCCGATAATTCGAGCCTATAACAGCCATTAACCGAGGCAAATACGCCTGCGGCGGGGATGCAGCTGGAGAGAGGCGCAGTTTTAACGGAAGGCGCATCGCTTCTATATACACGGAGCCAGGAAGCGAGAGAGAGCCGCCCCCATTTCAATAGCTCACTGATTGCGATCGGCTCCGACTTTCGTAAATCCGAGCGGCGCTAGCCGGGCCTAAGCGATACTTAACGGCGTAACGAGCTCTCGGCCGGCATTAGCGCCTGTGCATCGGCTTTACAGAGAGATCGCTTATTATCCGAGGCACGCCGAGAGAGTCTGAGAAGGTTGCGGGCTTTATATATCGCTGGCAAATCGCGCGCGAACAAAGAAAGTGTTGTTAAAACGTAGGGGATAGTGGAGGAGAGGGGGGGAGAGTGGAGCTAAGGAAGTGGAGTATTAAGGCGAGGATATTAGCGGCGATTGCTTTATTGACTCGGCATGAGATGTGTATAAGCTTCGGAGAGCTCGAGATTTTCATGGTTCTTAAGTGGTTTTGTTTATGGGATTCGTAGGTGGGTCGGGCGTGTACTTAATGCGCCGAGGCTATCTTTCCAACGCGGGGATTGCCGTTGGATATTGTTTGCGAGCGGTGTTTTTTTCGCGGTTAGACAGCTCGCTAAGCTGAGTGTTTTGTAATTGCTTAAAAGCATAATGCATTTAGAAATCCAAACAGATATGTTTTGCGCTTAATTACCGAGCCGCTATCTGCGTTTAGCTGGTACGAGAAAAGCCGACTTTCACTTGGAATTGACTTTCGTCATCGATCGTAAATAATATCTCATTTTTCTCACCTCTGCGCTTGCCTTTACCAGAAATAAGAATAATCGAAAACCATAATAGTGAAAAACAGCACGGACCTCTATAAATTACCAATCCAATTCCCACCATCGCAAAACCCCCACTCAACTCAATCAATCCAGGTTCCCAATACTCCTTGAAAAATCATCTCGTCGAATTTCGCAAGGAAAACCCGGAGCGACCTAAAAACGCGTCTCCAGCAGAGCAAACACTCTCACGTTCATTAACAATCGCGGCGAGGCGCGCGCTCGACACAGGATACCCAACCGGTTTCCGTCCCAGCTGAAAAAGACACATCCCAGGCCGCCTCCGGTTTCGAAAAAGCAGCCCATCGCGCCCAACAAAACGACAACACGCCTACTGGCCGATGCACTGGCGCGTACGTAACGAAATGGCTAATGATCGGAGCGCATAATAGCCCGGCACTTTTTCCAGAAGGAGCTTGTTGCGCCGATCCATCAATCGTACACCCCCCGGTGACGTCCTTTCGATGGTTCATCCAGCTCTGTTTGCATGGCAACGTTTTGTACGATGAAATTTCCAGAGTCGCGTATAATCCACGGGGCTGGATCATCGTGTCGTCGGGCCTGGAATTGATGACTGGCGATTGTACACCCGCGCTTTTGATGCTTGGGTATTAGCGCGGATGGGCCTAGAGCTGTTGATTGTAATTTTCGACGCGGGGCTGGGTGAAAATTAATATATCGCGATCGATCGGATGCGCAACGGGGCTGGCTGCAATATTAAATTGCAATTATGCTTATTAGGGCGGCGGCAGATGCCGCTGAAGGTGCGTTCGGGAATGATATTATTGCTGATGGTCATCTCTTATGCATGAACCTGAATATCGGTAACGAACATCATCAATTACAAATGTGGTCGACGAATTCAGATGTTTAATGTTCAACTTTCGATTGAAATTGAAATAAAAAACATCCATCCCTTATTGTCTAAATGAACTCTAAAATCCACGGCAGAATGAAACCTTTGTGAAAATAAATCTCCCCTAAAGCCGAAGTTCATATCCTCGATTTTCATCCTCTGCGAGCGTTATTTAACTCGCAGCGGCCGGGCGGCAAACGAAGATTAAACCGCAATAAGTCGATCTTTAATCTCCTTTATCGTAAAAACACTGCGGGGCTATCAAACGCACGAGCCCGCATACATACCCTCCTATTCGACTACACACTCGAGCCGAGCGCAAAAGACCGATACAAACTGCCAGGACGCGCGCACTCGGGAAACACATACTCCTCCGCTTTGCGAGCTCATAATCCATCCTGCCGAGGCAACAAATTAACCGGCGCGCGAGACTCGCTGAAAACGAACCACTCGACAGAGAAAGAGCCCATAAAAGCCACCCCTCGGCCTCCAATCGATACAAAAGCGTACATACATACACGCGGACTTTCCGGACATGTGTATCCGTACATACAGAGACTTAACCTAGCGCAGAAACGGATCGGCGATTGTCCATCTGCGCGTTAATAGGCCGCCGGCGTCCTTATCGGAAATTACGTTTTTCCTCGCTGCAGCCTCGCGCGCCGCACGAAGCTCGCGTCGCTTTTCCTACGCCGGGGTTGTATCTCGCGGCGATCGCCGGCACGTCCGCGCCCAACTGTATATGTGCGCCGGAGAATATATCCCTCGCTGCTGCACGATCACAATCTGCGCGCGAGGCTCCGGCCGCAGATCGCGATTGTAGCTATAGGAGAAGGCCGTGAACTGGGAGAGCGAGAGAGGAGAGCGGCTCAAAGGGCACGCGCCGGTGTGAAACTAGTCACCTTTTTTCTGAGAGAGGGAGTTGTAAGAGGAGCTTCGGTTTATTTTCCTTTTTGGAGCGAGCGGGAGGACTTAACTGCTTCGGGGTAAGGCTGTTAAGGCGAACCGGTTGAGACGTACGAAATTTTCATGGATTAGAGTGAAAAGAGAGGGAGGGAGAGAGAAAGCAGTAGCGTCTGGGTTTGGGATAGTAGAAACGTTTTTCTAGACGAGACAAGTGTAGCTTAGTTTTTCTTAATTATAGTGACACATCAAATCAATCTTCGGAAAATTTGTTAAATCATTCTAATATATAGGTATAGCTAAGTTTATAAATAACGCACCGTTCGCAGAGACTACTAATAAAACTTAATCATTCCACCCACCTCGTAAATAAAAAGCTCAAAACGACTCACAATCTAAATTCAAAGCAACAAGCACGCGCTCAGCTTATCACCCGAAATCATTTACCGAAGCGTCTAAATCCCGATTCGCGCGCTCCCTTTCTCATGCCAGATTACAAAACTCCCTCTCTCGGTCTATTTTACGCGGCACGCGCGCTCGCTGCTCGTTAAATGAAAAAAGATAGAAGGCGACGCTTCTAATAAACAAAATAAAAGATTCCCTTGTTCATCTTCAACTCGAGATCTCGAGGCTCTTCTTGCCACTTCGCCGAAGGGAAGTAATTTTGATGCGTACGGCCTCGTTCTCGTTCCGCACGGCGCGGAAAGATCGTTTCTCTCTCTTTCTCTTTCTTTCCTTTCGGAAGCGCGCAGAAAAGTTCTGGAGCGAAGAAAATAGCTACTGCTCCGGCGCGTAAAGCGGGAAGCTGAGCGGAAGAAAAAAAAGTTGACGAGCGACTGACGAGCGTACTGTTACATGAGAATTCGTTTCCTCGCAAGCTGGCTTTTTATACCGTCGAGAGCTTTGCTGCGCGAAAATACGGGGACGATTCGTGGTAATGATCGATGCTATTTTTGTATTATAAGCGTAATGTTATGTAGTAATTGGTTTTAGAAGAAAATTGTTCTCACTGTTACGTGTAATACTGAATAATAAAAACTAAGAACTCTGCAACACTCTAAGCTCAAAAGAGCGAAATGTGGAAGTAAAATGTTCAAAAACTACATTTTAACACTTGAGTTTTTCACTTTAAGGGTTACAATGTAGTTTTTGAACTTTTCAAAAGGAATCATTTTAAACATTTGTGGATTATTTTATAATTTTATAAAGATTAAAGGTTTAATTTAACGATCGACTCCTATGTAGGTTATAAAGCTTAAAACGTGTATTTTAATCTTTACCTACTAAAGTGTGATTAATGTAGTTAAATTACCTAAAGTTCAAAACCCACATTTTAATCCTTAAAGTTACTTCAGAAATTAAAACCTACATTTCAAACTTTTATAAAGATTAAAATGTTGATTTTAAACTTACCACATCTAAATTTCGCATTTACAAGTCTAGAGTGTAATATTGCTTTACAAATAATAATTTTTCTCGCCAAACACTGTCAGAAAAAGAAAGCACACGTACGCACCTCCATAATTTAATTATCTCGAGCATCTACATCTGTATCCCAAGAAGAGCGCTCGAGTTCTTGGCCGTGACACGCTATAAAGAAATATCTATACTTGTTACAGTCTCGGGGGTCGTTTCTGTTGCTCGAGATGTTACGCATCCATCTCGGAGTAACGGCCCATTAGGAGCCGGCCCGTAGAGCCATTCGGCGATGTGCGGCCAGAGAGCGAGAGAGAGAGAAAAAAAGGAAGAGAGGGCGAGAGCGGTTAAATTAAAAGTTCTGAATTAATTTCCCACACTCGGTCTTAGCCCGGTAAGGGCCACGCGCTCTCCTTACTCCCCTCTTTTTTTATCTTTCCTCCGTGCGGCCGAGATGCTATCGGCGCGACGCGCGCGAGCTGAATATACTATGAGGGCGTTGCGCTTTACACTCGTTGCGCTCTGTCTCGCTCTCTCTCCTCTCGTCATCCGAGGCTTTCTTTTTACTCACCGCGTGCGGCTTATATGCACGATGAAAAGCTGCGAGGATTCGAGGGCTATCGTGGTTGTATTAGCGGATTGCTGGGTTTGATGTTTGTTTCTTGGGAAGGTGGGATTCGTGGTTTCGAGTGCGAATGTGCGATTAGACAGGCGAGCTTTGGTAGTTGAGGGAAGTATGGTTTTTTTAAGGGTGAGTAGAATAGGTCCAGTGTGGTCAGGCAGAATGATACGTCATCGTTATAAGTAGTTTTTGCCTGTGACAATTATGAAGTTATGAAAAATTATATTTTACAGTTAGTTATGATTGGCAATTTAAGTTATTTATGTTCGTAATAATCTTTGCATAATTCGCCTATACTTAACTTAATTTTTTTCAAATTGTCTATTTCTCGAAGAAAAGAATTTTTCTTATGAAGCAATTTTATTATCAAGACGCAATTAAAAGTGTGAAAGATTGATCTTTCACGAGAAACTGTTTTATACTGAAGATAAATTTTTCTAGGTCACATTTTTGCGAAACATCGTAGCACTGCATCACGACTTTTCAATCACGCGCAATATCGGTAATTTTAATCTTAATGTGTGAGATATATCTTTTTTTCATAAATTCCGTTGAAGATTGATTTTTTTGCAATAGCTCCACATGAAAGAAGTTTTTGCACAACATTAATATTACCCATTATAATAATTAGTCATGCTAGATTTTATGTTACAGATTATTAACTATTCCTTTACAATACAAATCCATTATACAATTATTTATCCAACATTCTTATTACATTTTTCTTGATAGTACATTTCTACCACGAACGTGAAATATTTTGAAGTAAGTAAAACACTGCGTAATCCAAAAATTATTCTAAATCACCCATCACCAACAGATAGTAGAATGCTCCAATTTATCAACATTCCTCTTAAAAATATAAAAAATTCCAAATTAATCTAAGATCAAGCCCAGCCATTGAAAATCCCTCAGGCAGCGTATCATTCAATCCGTTAAACCAACGATTTATCCCAACTAACTGCATTAATATTCCATTTCCCCCATCTAGCAATACATCAAACAACACATAAATAATCAGCCTCGCGACCGCAGTCTACGTCACCCAACCTGACGCGCTCGCGTCCGATATAAATTTTTCCCCGCACACCATACACACATACAAACAGAGTCGCAACTGCGATAGCTCACACCTATGCGCAATCCGTCCTCTAAAAAAAAAAGAAAAAAAAAATATCGTCGCTCCCGTATAATTTATCCTCTAACACAGCGGAAACAAAGTATCCTTTACGCGACAAGACAGCGCCTCGCAACAATTTCTGCGTTTGATTTAAGCGTTGAAAATAGAAGCGGGAAAAGCCCGACGGGAGATCCGTAAATTTCGTATACGTGTCATTAATGTCTCGGCGAGGCGCAGCGCGCTCGGGCTGAAAGGAGCTGTCACTCGGCCGTCAATCGGCGCGCGTCTAGAGAGGAGACGGCACTTTACAGCATAGAGGCGAGAGAAGCCGTGTTACACATTCGCCTACTTTTCTCACGATTGTGTGAACACTCTGACCGAGCGTACACTTATACGCTTATGTATACGCGCAAGCGAGAGCGGCCTTTTTATCCTCATCTAGCCAAGAGAGAGAGAGATAATATCGAGCGACACCGTGTGTGTAGTCGACGCTTTACGAAGACCTTGATTTACATTCTTTTATTTTTTTTTTTTTTCCTTTTTTTTTATGGAGGTGAGGAAAATGCGGTGAGAAGCGATTTTTCTTGATCTTACCGTTTTGTTGGCCGCGTTGTCGTGCGCGGAGGTTGCGACGGCTGTCGAGGTAAACGATGTGATTATTCTAGGGGATTAGATTTCCATTCTATTTTCTTTTATTGGAAATGTGATTGAAATGTTAAACGATAGATTAATAAATTATTAATCGTTAATTATATTTTCACTTATTTCAGTTTTGTACAATTTTAAAAATAGAATTAATTCAAATAAAATGTCAAAAGTATAATTAAAAACTCTGGTGTTTTAAAAACAAATTTTCCATTCGCTTTTATTCAGAATAGAGTGCATATGACTAACCAGAAATAACTTTTATATCCGCGACATTTTAAAAATTGCAATTCCTCATTATCCTCCTAATTGAAAATGTTTTTACTATAATTAAGCAAAATATTCTAGCAATAAAGCATATCAAAAGCGAGAACCGAACCTCGCGCGCTTTTCAACGCGAAAAGCGAGGACGAAAAGCTTTTTAAAAGCGCATATTTCACGTCGTTATATTGCGAAGTATATTTTTATCTAACGAGGTGAAGCATTGCAATATACTTTACAGCCCTTTCTTGTTTATACATTTTTTTTTAATCGCCCGGCGCTCGGCTCGCGCGCGCACAAAAAACGGATTTATGCTCTTGCAGCCGTAAAGTGGAAAACTGACGCAGACCAGAGAAAGAGAGAGAGCCAACTGGTTTTTTCGTGCTCCTCTCTAACCCGCGCGCGCAGACGAGCTATATTTAATATTAGAAAAAGCACGGGCCACGGGCCGCGCATTCCAAATATATCATAAGTGCAATATACATCATCGCTCGTCCTCAATAAAATGCACTCGACGATATTAATCACCAGCTGTGCCGTGCGCGCACTCCGCCTGCTGCCGGGCTAATTAAATGGCGTGCTCAAGAATGCGTTTGTTCCGTGAGCGGCGCGTGTCGCTTAAATTCCTCAGTGAAGCCCCGGATTATTTCCGTATATATATCCGAAAGTAGAGAGACGACCTTTCACGCTTATCCTTTGTTTTCTTCTCGTCGTTTCGAATTAATATTGCGGAATCGAATTTAAGGATAAAGAGAGAGAGGAGGTCTTTTGTATTTCGGCAATAAATGTCGTTGTGTTTGTGGAATTAATTAGAAATTTCTTGGTTAGATTGTACAATAAGTTCTGACAGGATCTATTAATAATGTTACGTTTATTTTAATTATTATCTCGCACGGCGCCCAGTAATATATTACATTTAGTTTCATTTCTCGATTAAGTACAGTTTAGTTTGTTTCTTGACTTAATTTATCAATAAATCGTTTTCATTTATCTTAAAATTAAATTATACTATCAGGAATAGATTTCAATGATATGGGTGTTTATTACAACTTCAGTAGCACTCAAAATGTCCCCATTTATATTCAAATGTAAACGTTTATACCTAATTTCCGTGTTTTTTCGTGATAACACAGCTTCCGTGAAATAATTTTGAAAGGTCGGACCATAATAAATAAAATGAATAAAATACACCCACACCATCTCTTGCCTAAGCCACACCAAAAATCATTTTCATTTCTCTCTGACTAGCAAGAACATCTCAAATCACATCCAAACTCCCTGCCACTAGCACCGCCTACTCAATACAACATCTCAATCGCAGCATCAAAAATATCGTCTCATCATTAACCCCGCTCGTCAGCAAACGCAGCGCCAAAAATAAAGAGACAGCAAACTCTCAGCATCGCCGTGAGAGCATATATCCCAAGCTTACGCGTCCCAGCAGTTATGAATAATAAACCCGCCGACAAAGTGCAAGAGGCGCCCTTCCAAGAAGTCCTGCAACACGCGAGCCTCAAGAAAAAGTCCACACACGAGAGAGGAGAGACGGCCCCGTGACTTTTTACCAGCAACTCGTTTTCGGGAGGGAGTCTCGCTCTCTTTGCGAGAGCTTCGCGCGAAATTGATTTTTCAAAGGCGAGAGAAAGAGAGGGAGTGTATACGCGCTGCACACGGGTGGTCCGACCGCTCGTTACTGCATTACCAGGTCGTTACGCGCGCGCGGAAGCGTAAGCTTAGGCTCGGCTTGGAAAAAATCAAGGAGAGGGACCTGCCGAGGGAGAGTGCCGACTGACGGGGGAGTTAAAATTAGTTTCGATTCGCCGAGCTCCGAAGGAAGAGCTTTATGAATGAAGTTTTATGTAATTTGTTCGGTGAGGTTGGATTCGCCTGTGTAAATTGATTTTTCCGGAAATTTAAAATCCTTTCGTAAAGTCTAAATATTCCGGGTGAACGAAGATAAAAACGACACACTGGATAAAAAAGTGACGGTGAATAGGCCAAAGCGGTACTGTTGTACTGGAAAAATCCGTTCCTCACTTCCGAATTCGTTTAAAAACTGTCGTAACTCGCATTTCTCTCCCCTCGTAAAAATTCAACATGTAAAAGCGAATCCAAAATAGCCAGAATTTTCCGAGTGCCGTTAGGACTTGAGCTCGTAACATAACGTTAAATCGAACGATCCACAAAGATCCAGCAAAGGGATCTTTATTAGGATATATACACCGCGCGTCGGACGCGTTCTGAATTAATAATCAGACTTGCAGTGCGACCCTTTTCCGAATTTAAATATGCTTTAACACCACACCGCATACCTACACCGTAGATGTATCTACGATCGTACATGTAAAAATGTCTCCTGCAAGTTCAGCCGGGAAAATTCTAATTGAAGAATCAGACCGCGGCGCATCGATGCCCCATAAAAAGGCGCATCTATTACAAAATTGCCGGTGCACGCAGCTACCGCGCGCGGCAAAGCCGAGCATAATTACCAATAAATAACGCGCGGCATAAATCCGGCGCGCTCCCTAACCCAAGCCATCGGACATTAACATACCAATAACAACATCCCGCCCATATATGCCTAATTTATCGTCAGCGTTACACTTCTCTCCCGAAGAGCCGGCGAGTTTATTCTCTCCTGCATCCCCTCGGCCGCAATATTGTTTAGATATTGTACCAATATTATATACACCCAGCCACCGCGGACGCGCGCAGTTCCTCGATCCTTTTATATGACCCGCGTGATTCATAAGAGCCATAAAAACTATACCTAATCACCGAGTGCTCGCCGTGCGTGCGCAGGCAAGGATAGGCTACTAATACCGCGCAATATCTTCGTATACGAGCGATAAGCCGGCCATCAATAAGCAATAGCTCTACTGCGCGTGGGGAAGCTGGATACGCCGGCGATGCCGAATTTGGTAAGCCTAGTGACATCTGTGGTTCATCTCTGTAAGCGCGCTCCGCATGCGGCTGCTGTATGAGCGCACTGGACCTTTTATTTTCCGGCGAGCGGGTTTGTTCTGAGTGTGTTGGTGTGGGGAAATATAATTTGTCATTCAAATTGTGCAGTTTTTTTGGATGTTATCGGGATGGAATCGGTTTTTATTGGCATGGAATCGAGAGATAAGGGGATTCATGTTTGTTTTGGGCTTGACGAGCGTAATGATTTCTTCCTTTTTTATGGGGGAAATGGAATCTTTAGGGTTTATGGGATTCGTGCAGGGGGATTGTTGGGATGGATGAGTGTATGATTATAATTTTGTTTAAAATATTTGATAGTGAAGTTTTTATTCAAGTTGTGGAAAGTGATAAATAGATACATAAATTTTTTATATTCAACTGTGTGAGGAATATTTTAATATTTATAACGTTTTTTATGGCTGCAATAGTACTTTTTATGTTTTATCGTACAATTTTTAACTTTAAAGCTCACTTTTCCCAGAATATTGAATTCATTTTAATTGGCATTGAATAACGCTATGAAATAGACTTTATGCGATCAAATGAATCGCGAAATGCGTTTCAAAGCAAACATCACAATAAAAGCGTTCCGCTATCGTAAGCCACCGTATTTTTTAACAAGTTTTTTTTATCGCCGCTGAATCACACTCAATTGTCATCGAATGAATCGCCAAAAATCGCCCTCGAAACTGCGTGAATCGCAAAAATACACTCAAAACTAGCCTGACTTTATTCCTCGAAGAAAAGCTTGAAAAAAAGGGAAAATCGTAAAGTCACCCCCCGGCGCTTATATACCTTTCTCTACCCGCCATGAAAATTTTAATTAATTTCTCATTAAAATCTTCTCCAACAAAAGCGGGCAAACCAGCGCTCATCAATATCTCCTCCTCTTCGTAAAAATCCACAGCCCCCGTCCTTTTCGTAAACGCTCACAAAAGGCATCCACAGGGCCCTCGCAAAGCACTTACCGAAATGGGGTGGCACCAAAACTCTTTTTTTTTTACTCTCTCTCTCTCCGTCTCTCTCCTTCCTTTTCTCTCTTCTTTCATTCTCTCTATTCCAGCGATCCGTATATAAACACACAGCGGACCGAGCCGGCCCTACTCGAACATTAAAATCTCCGATTTTTTCCGAGCCGACGTATATAATTCCCGGGGCATTCAACAGCCTGCCCCGAGCCGCGCGCGTCAGAATCAATATTTATACACAGACGCTCGTGGCCTCTCCCGAATAATTCACGGATGCGGCTTGCGCGGGCTTAAATCCGCCGATGTGCACGTGAATGCGACGCATGAATGCTCCGTTCTCTGTGTATATGCGTTCTCTCCTGCGTGTAATATAATGGCCCTCTTTAGTTTTGCGCAGCCGAGAATCGACGAGTTTGAAAAGATACGGAAGAGAAGCGGGCCGGAGGATGTTGTGGTGCGGCGCGAGGATGGTAGCGTTTTGTCGAATGGTACGCGCAGTGGTGATTCGATTCATTACGGGGCATTAACTCGTATAATTGAGTTCGGCGTTATTCGGCAATAATGACGCTGGAATCGAATTTTGAAATATTTGGAAATATCGGATTAAATTGGAGTTTGATTTTGTAAAGGCGGGTCGTGAATGTATTGGTTACTGTTAATGAAATAACGTTCGACAAAAATTGTAAGCGCTTGTGATTTTTCATTTTGAAAGGTACTTACAAATTTTGTAATTAAAAAAATTTGTTAATCGTTTAATTTGTAATCCTAGTGATTGAAAAATGAGTCGAATTTTAAAACTAGATAATGCGGGTATGTGGTTGTATCAAAAAAGATATTTTGAAAATTAATATATCAACATTTATTTCCTAATATTATTTATATATTAAGCATATGGTAAGGCACTATATTTTTTGCGAAATTTCTTCTTTACGTTTTCCTTGTTATAAATAGATAAACTCACATTCTCGTTTGCTTCAACCTGGCGACGGTGACGTTTCGAAATTCCATCGTTATTTACATCAGTCTTTTTTATTATTTGGGCAAATTTTTCGTACTTAGCGAGTTTTTCATCAATGAATGAAATAAAGTACTCAAAATATTTCGGTAGTTGAGAAGGATCACGATTCAGGACACACTCGACATACCCGAGTACTGTATCAACCGAAAGAAACCGACCATAGTCTCTCTCAAAATCCTCAGGATTTTTATCAAGGTAATCTCTCATTAAATTTATAAATTCAGTTATGTTAGGATTTTCTTGTAGAGATGTCTTAACCTTATTAGTAAACGCCTCGTAATCATTTTTGGAAAACGTATAATGACTTACTTCATTAATAAGTGTTCTTTCGTTTTCAACGACGAATCTGTGCATCCCTCTTAAGAAAATATCTATTAACTTTGCATGCCTAATAGGACTTTCAACAACGGTTACTCCAGGTCGTTTCGAAAATTCAGCGAAATGTTGTTTAAAGTAGTCCCTTATTATTTTTGCAAACTCCGTTGCCATGGGATTTTTTTGAAGTGCTGCATCAATTTCTTTGGCAAGCGCCTGGTAGTCCTTCCTGGTAAATGGTCTTAACTTAGTAATTAGATCATCTATTTCATTTATCGATACGCTTGGCTGCCATATTGATAAGCTGTATGTTGGTAAAGTGTGCGTCATCAAAGAAACCGCAAAAATTCTAAAAAGAAAAAACGTGCTAATTAGCAATTGTTTATTTGTAAACTTTTTGATAGGTGTCATGAGACCGTTATGACGTTAATTTGCTAGGGTGTACAATCGAAAATTAGAATTAACAGTTATTATAACTTAATACGTTTATAAAAATCTAACATAACCTACATGGCTGTGAATAACCCCTTTAAACGAAATGGTTATTAATGTTATGGTAATTAATAAGTAAAACTATTGTACATAATTTAACCTTATCTTACGAAATAAAATACGTTTTAAACTTCTGTCAAAAAAAAGCATAATTCAATAAACACTTTTCTAGAAACACTGTGTCTTTAATTCTTATTAAACATCTTAAAGTAATAGGCAGATATAAATGAATAAAATAATGTTACTTACAGAATAGACCACTTTGACATTACTGACATACTAGTAAAATACTATGACTGAATAGTGCTATGACTGAAATAAACTGGCGATTGTAGTGTATGTTTCTTTTTATACATTTCTGTGGTAATTATCAAGGAAATGCTTGATAATAAATATCGGACAATCCTGTGAGTTATGTGTCTCTGACGTAGAAACTTCGTCATCTGCGAAGTATGAGATGAAGGAAAGTGGTATGCGGTCAAATAATTTTATTTGAATCTATGAATGAATTCTGATGTTCAATATTATATTCTTTATCAAATATATAAATTTAATCATATATCAATGCAAATAATTAACCCTAAATACTATTTTTATTTAATTTTGTAGTTATGATTTATAATTGTTGAATTATTATTTTGTACTTTTTTTTTATTATTAATATTTCTCTTCGTTCTTTTAATGAATAAAATAATATCTTTTGAAATTCAATACAGTTCATTTTTTTTGGGTCTTTAAAAAATGACTCAACCTATTCACAAAATATAGATAATAATGTTAAAGTATATACTTTAACGTGATAGTTATGTCAGATCTGATAACTTATCAATTATAACATAAGGTCGCCATTCCCGGTTCTCACATACACTATCTAACATTATCCAATCAAAACACGTAACAATATTCATATCCCCGAAACGTTCTCACGATCGTTTAATTTGAATAATAATAAAATAAACACGAAAAGCTCTATCGGCGCAACAGTTTCCGCATTGCCCGCGTCAGCGCCCATAAACCCAGCCGAGCACTTTGATTCCTCTAAACAATCGAAAACGAATGAAGTGCGCTCTCAGCCAGGGGAAAACCCCCGGCCGTACCGCCGGTAGGCTGAATTTAATTACGGGAAAAATGTAAGCTTAATACGTGCCCTGGCAAATCATCTTACACACGCACACACACACACACATGCGCACGCGCACATACAGAGTTTTCCTAACAAAGAGGATAAAAGAAACGTAAGAAGATTCACGGCGCGCGCAACAGTGGCGTGCAACAACCCCTGAAGCGACGCGCGCGCGTCCGCGTAACAAAGAGAAAAATACACCGCGGATGAAAGACAGAGAGCGAGAGAGCGACCGAGGGAAACTGCGGGAAAAGCCGAATAAAGGAAAAAGGGGGGCGAGCCAGCGAGAGAGAGAGAGAGAGAGAGAGACAAGGGTGCTAAGCATGTGAAATCGATGGGGTAACCGAGGGGGAGAGAGAGAGAGGAGGCTGCTGCTGCCGCCGCGGACCCGGACAACAGGGGGGTTGAACGGGGGCCTTCCCCGCTCTCGCGAGAGCGCGTATAGGCCGATTCAATTCGATACAATCGGGAGTAGATTTCCACGCTTGCAGGATATATTGCTTCCGCGCTCACCCCGCGCGAGCGAGTCCGCGACACCCCGTGCGTGTACCAAAGCTCTCTTTCTCTCTCTCATGCTTCGTGTGCGCGTCTGTGCCGTATACTATACAGCATCCCAGCGCGTGTGACTGTGTGTGTGCCTGAGAGTGTGAATGAATTGTCGAGTGCATCTGTGTCACAGATTCTCACAGATACCGCAAATGTGCAAGTGTAAGCCCCTGTATGTGTGTGTGTGTGTGTGTTTGTGTGTGTTGTGGTTTCTTAGCCATTTTGTTTTACTCTGAGATCTCACAACACGTACTCACACATAGCAGCAATAATAGAACCTGTCCGTCTCGACAGAGTCTCGCATACGCATTCCCCGAACAAGTGTATAAGCTCATACGCGTGAGCGTGCCCGGCATCCCTTATCTCTAACGCCGGCCAGAAGCTATCGGATAAGTGCTGAACGACCGACTTTTCTCTTTCTCTCTCTCTCTCTCCTCATCCTGCCTTTTTTCCCCGACGTCGGATGACGCGTGCGATAAGGCAGCTCTGGGACTCTCTCGTCGCGTACACACAGAGCGGAGACAAGCAGAGAGCATCGCCAGTAGTCGGACGCATTAGCGGGATGAGATATAGATAGGCGGCCTATCGAGGAGGGATGATTGATTGGCCGACTTATGTTTTTGCCGGGGCCGCTGCTGCAGCCGGCGGGCTCCTGCCTCGCGGCGCACACTGCGGTGAATTATTGCGGATGCGTGCACAGAAGCTTGACCACAGAGCGAGCGCCGCACGTACGGGCGCCCGTAGGCACGAGACCGGCCACGGAGATGAATTCTGCGGTGCCGAGCGCCGAAAGGGTATAATTCGGAATTCGCCGCTGTCGAGCACGAGTTGGAAATTCGGCAGTTGGCAAGCGAGAGGGGGGATAGGGTTGGATTTGATTTTGTTTCGTGGAGCTGTACATGGTGACAGGTGTTTTGGAGAAAGTTTTTTAAAATTCTAATTGTTTAGTTGAAATTTTAGTTGAGTTATTGTTTTGAATTATGACTGTTTGATGATCGTTTTGAACAGATATCCAATAATTAATTTACTGTTGGTTTACAATTTGGATTTGGCCTTTTAAGATTTATCTATATTTGATGGCTTCTTTTATATGCTAGCAAGTAATTTCGTAAGGTGCTATCGCTCCCTGATTTTGGATATGAAATATTTCACGTCCTTGTAGACGCATACGTACTCTGGTTGCCCAAATCCCAACTGACCAAGCGTGCTTTTTCTATTTGGAATCTCTTGGGACAAAAATGGAAATACCACTCTGAATGTGGTCGATTGGAAATCTGCCAAATTGTAGTATGCCATCGTGTGAGACATTTATCAGATAATAAGTTATTTGTTTAAATTTTTACGAAATTTTTAAATAATTCAAACATTTCGGAAAACGATAGATTTAAAGATTAATGAAAAGCTGGAAATTAATCAACATCCTGCAATATTTGACACATTTATAATATATTGCACCAGATTACAACATTGTAATAGTTATAATATAATTAATTTTTCGAGTTGAATCAAAATGAAGCACACGAAAATACCTAAAATCACCCAAAATACTTCATTAAAGTTCATAATACTTGAAAATACAGCCTTCCAAAATATTAACTCGAACGCTCGGCCCTGCAATCCTTGTAGAAGTCAGAAGCAGAAAATTCCAAAGTATCCAGCAGAGCAAGGTAAAGAAGCATCAAGAGAGTCGATTGGAGTATACGCGAAATAGAGCGAGATAAGTAAGAGCAAGATAAAGGGTCCAATATCAAAGTATATATCTCGAGGCTCCTCTCTTCTTTTGATGGCAGGAAATTGCGAGCGACAACAAAAACACATAGCGACGAAGAGGCTCTTTCTCTCTCTTACTTTCCATCTTCCTCCTTTTTCCGTCAGTGTGTGCACACAGCCAGTCGTGCCCCTCTCTCTCTCTCTCTTGTGTCCTCTTTCTCTCTTTCTCTCTTCTCTCGAGAGTTTCGTCGGTTGAATACAATTTACTACTTTATTCTCTCCGGGACCGGCGCGCCGCGCCGGCAGCAGGCAGTAAATATACAAATGCACGCGCCGATACAATAACGCGATCGTAAAAGAAACCGGTCGATGGTATTTATTAAGCCGATTCCGCTCTGTGTATTCGGCATCGAAAGAGAGAGAGAGAGAGAGAGAGATAGTGAGAGGGAGTGTGTGTACGGTTATTGTTGTTTTATGCATTTGTTTAAGCTGCGAATTCACGAGATACTTATGCCTTTATTATGCAATCTCTCGCCGGCTGGCGCAAGGAGCATTTTTACGGCGATTCGTATTTATGATCGGGAGTTTATTCCCGATCGATGTTTAAGGAAAGATTTTCCAGTGATTTTTGTTAATGCCACTGAATTATGGCCACTTTTGCAACATGGATTGATATTCGTAAAATTTCAGACTTTTTATCGGCCGATGCGATACTTTTCAATGAGTCATTTTATCGATAACCTAATTTTTATTTTATTTCTTTTTATAGAACCCACTCAAATATGATATGCCGAATATAAAATTGTAATCGTAGAAACTTTTTATTTGTTTGCCTCTCGCATAAATGTAGTAATACCGTAGACATTTTATGTATTTTATCTTTCACTGAAAGAATCTCTCAGTATTATTTGTCGCGAACTTGAAGATCATTCATTCAAATACCTACAAAAAGTATATATTAAGAATAATTAATTACTCCCACAAACACATATCAAAATCATCAACAATCAAAATTCATTTAACAATCCCACCCGAAATCTCATCCCTATTAATTCATTATCGAGCGTCTCTGCAAACGAGCATTTAGCTCGCTCGCTCACTTTGTTCATTCATTACCGCTCTCCAAGCTCACGGAGAGTTTGTATGCAAAGCCACCTCGCGAGAATTTGCATAACAAGTCCCTTCTCCAACTCAAGGCATTGTAAGCGCTCTCATGACTTATGATACCCAGCGCTAATGCGCGGAAAAGGCCGAATACCCAATTTTCTGGCCTCCTGCTCCAATTTTTCGCTCCGCGAATTACGCCTCTAAACAGCAATTCGCAAATTGCACCACACGGAGTGCCGAGATAGCCGGCGAACGAGACGCGAAAGTGCAAAGAGAGGAAAAATTTGCAGGAGCGTACGTCAGTTCCGGTAATTCTGGCCTGTCAAATATTTCGCGCGCTCGCGCGCGTGACCTGACTTGCCGAGAGGCCGCGTATATACTGTTAATATGCGCGAGGGACTCGACTGAGTGAGGCTATGGAGCGCTTCCTTATGGAGAAGCTCGTTTGCACACACGAGGGAGTGTATTAAAAATAAAGTAGCGCGCGGTTATGAGAGATGCGATCTGCCTGCGGGGTGGCTCGTGAGGAGATGCTGGAGTGAGGTTTGCTGCCTGCTGGATAGACGTGTTTGGAATTGGAATTATGGCTTTTTGTGATGCTTAAGTTGTGTTTGAGGAAGGTGGGTGTCGATTAATTGATTGGAAATTTTTTTGTTTTTGAGTAATTAGTGTGTACGCTTGGTATTTAATATTTTACACTAAAGTTACAGACTATTGAAGAACATTTTATCTGATTACATTACGCGCATTACTGTCTTTGAAAACAGTAATACTTGCTCAATCTTAATAAAGTCATTAAAATTTTATTCGCCATATGATTTGTAATATCACTCAAGTATTAATTTTAATATCGATTATCGAAATAACCCAACCGCTACCAGAAATTCATAAATACGATTATCTCCGCCACAGCCAATCGACCTATACACATCCCTATCTCTTACCTTATAATTTAAAAGATACTTCATACATAATCCCAATACAAAAATCACATTTCGCTCGCAACTCTGTAGCAAAAAATCGCAATATCCGAAAGGTTATACGGCTCCGAATCCGATATTAATGCGAGAATCATAAAAACGAAATTTTAATGAAAACACGTCCTTAAAAAAAATGGAGGCTCGGCCGCTCCCGCGCGCGGCCGGGCTATATAACTCGCGCGCCGCGCAGATTTTATAACTTTTATGCAATCAAAGTGGCCGTAATTCGAAGCGAATAATTGGTAGAAGCACAGACGCGGTCAACGTCGGCGTTTTCAAAAGGTTTTACGGTCAAAGGCTCGACCTCAATTTCGCAGCGGCGGCCAGGGCAGTCCGTGACCAAAGCCGTCTTTTGCTTCTTGCGTATATATATATATATCTACCTTCGCAGCGGCTGCATTCATCTGCACAGACGCGGATATGCGTGTATGGAATAGAGAAGGAAAGAGGAATTTGGTTCGTTCATGCGAGGAGTATTGATAACACTCGAGGCGGAGTATGAGGAAATATTCATAGGGTGAAATTTTCGCCGGGGAAAATGAAGCTTTTTTTAAAACGATACGAGTGTATTGCATCAGGGAAAGTTGAAAATTCGGGAGCGAGTTCCGAGCCGATGATTTATCGCGAGCCGCAATAGCTCTTAAGTTGTTATTGAGGATTCTTACTGAAGCATGAAATTTTAATGAATTTTCCTGGCCCCACTTGAAAACGTTTTAAGCGGCGAATATTTCGTTTTTGTTTTTTTATGCCCTGCGCGAACGTCAAACTTGTATAGTACAACGAATTCAATTTATTTCTAGTGAAAATATAATTTAAATGTTCTGGATGAATAGAAATTTTCACTTTTAGCGTTTATTAAAAAAATAAATTCCTAAAAAATTGAATTTTGAAAAATTGTATTGAATTTAATGTCTGCTTCAAAATGTTGGTATTATATTTGTTTTATTTAAAATATAAAAAAGTAAAGCCTTATATTATATTTCGATTCAACTACGTTTTGAGTTTCGAAATTCCTAGAATTTACGTCAATGCAATTTCATTTTTCCATTTTTCACTTACAGTTTAATAAAAAAACGCCCAAAACATCACTCCAAATCAAACCGTATCACCCCCTACTCCCTAAAAAAAAAACGCATCTGCAATTGAGACATCCAACAAGCTCTCATCCCATCTCGCCAAGACAAATGACGTTCCCTATAGCCACCCAGCCCCCAAAAAATCGTTTAGCCAAAATTTTGAAAAATGAAAATCCGAAAACGCGCGATGCAGAACAACCGCCGTTGACAAACGACTCTCCTCCGACCCAACAGCTCAGCCGGTCCAGAAGCAACAGAGCTCGGCATTCCCACAAGTGTCGAAAGCTCCGCTCGTCCCGCTCACTCTTGCACTTATGTATATACACGCATGGAAGCCCGGACGAGGCCAAAGCAACAGCCAGCCGCGCTCTGCAGCCCCTCCAAAGCTCTCCAGTCAGCTATATACCTCCGACAATGCGCCCGCTCCATCTTCTGTATGTACACACGCGCAGGCCCACTCGGTTCCAGTTGACATCTTACATTAGGTCGATTGTCACCTGTCGGTAAATAGCCCATCAGCGGCCGAGTGTACACACACACGCGCATCAAGAGAGGACCCCCGCTGACGTATCCGTCCCCCGCCTCTGCACGCGGGCTCCGATCCCGCGTCTACTCCGTATTTATGTTAGGAATTTAAAATCCAAGAGCTGCCGAGCGTCAAAGGGAAAGAAAGAGCGCGCACCCCTAGGATCGCGATTAGTCGCAGAGAGGCTCCTCGGTCACGCTCCGTCGGCTGCACCTGGCGAGCTCCGACGTCTGCTGATGCACGCCCGTGGGGTGTGTGTATGCCGCGCATGGGCGAAGGGGGGAGATAAAGGAGGAGAGCTCGGAGACGGAAGGAGATGGGAGATAGGAGCAACAAGAGGGATTTAAATTTGGACGATGAAAAGGGGGGCGGGAAAGTCAGATAGGACGATTTAATCCTTTGACGATTGCGTCTCGCCGATTACATCTCGAGGAGAGGAAAAGTTTTTCCGTTTTCGATTTTTTAAGGGGGGTGGATGAATGGCTGGAATTAAAGTTCTTTGAGAGCGGCCGGCTGCAGCGCATTAGCTTCTTATAAGGATGACTGCTCGCGCAAAGGAGCATTAAAAATTTCCCCGATCAAATTGTTTGAACAGAACGGATAATTGAATTTGAGGAAACTAAACGTTAATTAAGCAAGCTCCCTATCTAGGTCAAAGTTATGAACGACGCCGCTTAACCTTCCGACCCAAATTGACGCACGTTCGACCGAGCGACCCACTGACCCATTTCTTCCTATTTATTAGCGAACTCGAGCGTCTCCTCATCGCGCTCCAGTTTTCGCTCTCAAAGCTGCGTGCACGCGCGCGCTCGTCATTGTAAACACCCCGGCGGAAGCTATTACAAAGTATTTTTAGTACTCGAAGCGCTCGCCCAGTCGATCGTAAAAATAAAAAGCAGGAAGGGTGCAGCTATGGAGCGCAATTATCCACAAAATTCGGCTTGCAGCACGACAAGCGCCAATATTGAAAGGGGGAAAGAGCGCGATAATTAGGCTTACGGTTCGGAGCTGTGCTCCAGAAACACACGCGGTTTCGATTTATTTTGATGAGTATGGAGTCGCGGGGGATGCGGCAAGCGTATACGTGCACATATGGCCACATTTTTCAGCGTTACGGATGGTCGGTTTGGTTGAGTAGCTGGCGCCCCCTTTCGACGTTCGGTTGACAAGATACCGAATCCGGGGGGTTTATTAACATTCATGAAGCCTGGTTTTGGGAATTTGGAGATTCTGGTAGGGGGATCTATTTATGATGTTAATTGGGGAGTCTTTTGTGGAGCGAGATTAATTAGCTATTAATAATTTGGGGATTGCTGTTTCGGGGCTGGTTTTATAGTGTGGTTGGTAATTTGATAGATTTATCTGTATAAGAGTTCTTTTATTTAAAAGCTTGAATATTTTATATGTAAGTAATTTTTAGGTTTACACAGAAACAGGTCCGCAGTATTTTACAACTATCTCTATAGTTTACAAACTGACAACATATATCTCTAAAACGATCCTAATTTAATTCCAGAATTATAAATTAAACGCGATTCAACACACTTTAGAGCGCTCTAGGAATAAGCGGCCGTGCAATAAATAAATTACCATTAAATAAAAACTGTTTTAAAAGGTGTAATTTATGTTATAAATTCCATAACTCTTCCGAGAGGCGCAGCCAGCAATAAAGAACCCTTCGCGGAACCTTCGCTATTTTCATAGTGCAGAGAGCGCGCGCATAAATTATCATTAAACTTTTTCCGCCGCTAACCAATAAAAATTTAGCAAACAGACTCGCGGTGATAAACGGGAGCGTATAAATAATTCGTAACGCGCTCCCGCGGCCATAAATACGTCGCGGCTAACAAACGAAATTTTTGCAAATTTCCCCGCGCGCGAACATCGGCTAATTTGGCGAAATAAAAAAAAAAGAAGGCCGGATCGCGGCGCACCTGCCATGAACAATAAATTCGCCACTTTTGCGCAAACTACGGCGCATCGGGCGCCCATAAACTATCATTACTAAATTACAGTGCTCGGTCAAACGTACACATGCACGCGCTCTTTTTTTCGACGTTCATTTATTCGAATCGAAACTTTTTGATTGGAAGCATCGATTGGCCCGCTGAGAGAGAATACACGGAAAAAAAACGAACGGCGCTCCCCCGATTTTTCACGGGAGTTAACCGCCTCGGTTAAATTCATTAGGGCGACGCCGCGGCGCGCTCGCTCGCTTTGCCGATTCTGAGCTGAATATCAATGAACGCGCGAGGGGCTGTTTCCAGCGGCGCGCGAATTTATATGGCGCGGACGCCGGAGGATATATAAATGCACGTACAAACCGCGGAGATACGAGCGCGCGCCTCGCTATAGGCAAGCGCGTGCTGCTTGAATGAGATATATTATGGCGCTTGCTGCATAAATGTGGGAAGCGGCTGTGTGAGCGGAAGCGGAGGATCGGGCTGCGAGTGATTTTTGCTGCTTGATTTTCGAGGTGAAATCGGTTGGGGGGAGTATTGAAGGATCGTTTGTTTGTTTTTGTTGAGATGATGCTGTGAGTGGATAATGGTGAAATGTTGGCTTGAAAGGTAGCGTTGATGTGGTTGTTAAAGGTGAATTAATTGATAATACCGGATTGGAAACTTGAAAAGAAATGTAATATTGTAATGTTCCAATATTAATTATATAAGTATTGTTCATTTTATTTATTTAATAATAATTATTTGTTAACTGAAGATAATAGAGTTAATTAATATTGAAGCATTACAATACTTTGTTAGTATAAATAATTTTAAAAATATTATAAAACATTTGCTACATAATGTGATTCTGTTAAAACAAGATTTTATTCAAATACCAGTATTAAAAAGGAAAAATTATAGTCAATAAATATGAATTCTCATTCACATAAGCTAACACTGCACTCGCATAATAATAATTATTTATAAACGCCTGCGCGTAATCTTCAATAAATTACGGCTAATGTTACAAATATTTATCTTCAGCCATATCGCGTCTAATAGTAAATTCACTTGCCCCTATAGTTTATAGTAACTCGACATCCCCTATATATGGGGTCGTACACGCGAGGCGGAGTATTAGAAAAAAAAAGCTTCCACAGGTTTACACAGGACACATCGATCCGGCTCTTTGTGCTATGTTATGATATACTATGCAAATGTTTGAGACTGCGACAATTAGGTCTTTTCTAATGCGTCGTATGACACAACAGTGATTTTTCCGATCCCGCTTTCCTTTGTGGACTTTTTAAAGAATAGCAACTGCAGTGGGTTTCTTAATTTTCTAGTTCATTACACGATTTTTCTTCCCTTACTCATTGAATATAATTTTTTTTCTTATAAAAAAAATTCTTTCCACACTTTTTTTTACAATAGCTAGCATGCTTATTTATCGTATTGTACTTATGATAATCGACAGTATCAACCAAAAGAAAAACTCGACATAAAACCTTTTTTTTGTCAATAATTGCCCCATCCTTCATTCTTCGAACGGCCACTTCAACTCGACGAGCACAATAACAAAAAAGAAGCATTTTTCCATAAAAAAGAAAAAAATCACTTTAGCAGCGTGAAAAGGAGCGTGCCAAAAATCCTAGGCGCAATAAATAACGGGCCCATAAATTCAGTAGCTCTCGTACCACACACAATGACTCGACGCATAGAAATTCGCACTTTGAAAAATCGCCGGTACTCGTAGATGCGTATACGATGAATACAACCGAGGGGACAGCGGCCCAAAAAGCTTGGGCTCACGCAAACGCAAACACGGCTTGCCTTTTGAAAAAGTCGGCCCGGCTTTCGTGAGCATCGCCTGTGGACCCTCGCGCAAACATGCGCATGGTTTTCCCTTTCTCTCTTTTTCTCTCTCTCTCTCTCTCTTCACGAAGCGGCTCTTGTACAGAGCATAAATCGAGAGAAAGAGAGCGAGATGCCCGATAAAATAGCCGAAAAAAATGTATGACGCTCCGCGCGGTAGGATAAATATATATGAGAGGTGGTCGCGCGGTCAAATGTGAGGTTATGTATTACCTCTAAAAGGGTCGCGCTGGTATAGGGATTCGTGCGTGCTAACCGTGTTTTCTATACTTTTTTTGTTGGTTATTTTTAATTTTGATTCTATTATATTTTGCTGAATCAATGAATATTGTAATCATTTATTGGCTATTAACTTTTTAACCTTTATAGGACCGACATATTTTGGGACTTTTTTGAATGTTCAAATTTTTATATCAGGTAGTGACTATCGGTCCGAAGAAGGTTATAGAATATAATAAAGTATTATATAGTTTACCTTTTATCACTTCAATAAAAACACTAGATAGCGCGGAAAAATTTCATAATGAACAGATTTGTAAATACGCTTAAACTTGGAAAATTGATAATTTTTAATATCTAATAAACATCTCTGTTACATAAACTAAATTATTTTTCTTTATTAAATAAATGTTAAAATTCTTCAATATCACTATGATTATAAAATAAATATTTCGTTAATTAAAAACCGATAACAAGAACAGATTCACGAATAATAATCTTGCTTATACAATATAAATTCACGTGTCAGTATATCCACATAAAAATTTACGATACGATTGCCCACTCATTTCCAGCAAGCCAAAACAAATACTCGTAAGCAATTCATGCAGCACTGTAACGACGCTACTAAATCTCTCGAAAACGATCCGAGGGCAATCTCACCATCCGCACCTTCTGTCATACGAAAATTACTCAAAATCAGAAAAACCATCACAACACCAGCCAGTGCGCGCATATACCCATCCCGATCCACATCCCCGCAGCATCGGCTAGCAATTTCCTAAAACGTCCAGCCGATAAAATCTGCGGCTCTAGCTAATCCTGGCCCTCGTCATACTTCAAGCTCGCGCGCTCCTCTCTTTGTCTCTCTCCCATTCACATTTCATCCCCCCCCCTCCTCCCCACGTATCCCCGATTTCACGGGGGGTGCGCGAGCGCGGGGGGAGAGGCGAAAAAAATATTCACTCGGACCCCCCCGTCAGAGCCGGAAATTTGCTTTTTCCCCCCCGCGCCTGATCCCCGGGCGAATTTTTTGTGCCTCGGACACGCGCCACGGCCCACTTTTCCACGCGCGCCTCTCACATTATGTATTTACCTAAGTACCCGCCCCCCGCGCGCCGCGCTACGTTCGCCAGCACAAAAGAGAGCGCGCCCTTTTCAGAGCTTCGACTTCCGCAGCTAGCTCGCTCTTGTGTCGGAGCTGTATACTCGACGGTCAATGTGCGTGCTTTCTTTTTTTTCTTTCGTTGCACACGCCTCGCTTCTTTGCCCCGCGGTGTGTGTATGCGTGCGTGTGTACATCCCTTGCTGAATTCTTTTTTTATTCGTTCCTTTAACACACCTACGCG
This sequence comes from Eupelmus urozonus, assembly GCA_900480035.1. Lineage (NCBI taxonomy): Eukaryota > Metazoa > Arthropoda > Insecta > Hymenoptera > Eupelmidae > Eupelmus > Eupelmus urozonus. Next base: position 12,623 of record UELX01000609.1, on the reverse strand, counting down.
CTCATAATCGGGAGCGTTTTGAAATGTTTGCTCGATACTTGTCGACGCTGCGCGCGCGCGCGCTTCGCTGATCTATAGAAGAGGTGAAGAGGGCCCTTTTTCACAGAGCCGTACTTTTGCTTTATCCTTTTATGCGCGGTTTATTGAATGTGAATGCACGCGTCGAAATTATTTTCACGATGCTCTCGAGGAATTTCCGTGGGTTGGGAATGAAAGTTTGTTGGGGGGCGGTGAATGAAGAGCCGAGCGTGATTGTGAATTCGGCTGTTTTCTGTATGCGGAGTTTTAGTTTATTCATGTGTTTTAGGTATTTTAAACTTTTGCATGCATCTAGGAAAATTTCAGAAATAAATTTATTTGCAGCAAATTACGTTTATTTTTTTAGGGATAGTTTTACTGGCACTAGAAAGTTATCTGAATTCTACATGTAGCTATTTCAATCAACGATATTTATTACACATTTGAATCAAACTTTTATTTTTCGCTTTGAAAATTTTAATCTCCGAATCCTTTTAACTGTTCTAATAGTCAATATTCCGAAACCTTTTTTTTAATTGTACTGAAATATTATTTTCCGTTAGATAGTTTCAATGAAATTTAAAAATTTAATTAATTTTTATTATTTTATTTCAATTTATTTTTATTTAAAAAAAATATTTAAAGCATCACACAAATTTTCTTCTAAAGGTAACAAAGCGTGTCGTTAATTCAAGCCACAAGCAATAAACTTAACGGTCCCCCGAAAGTGGCCATGTCGCACGACAGCCTCTGCTGATTTGCAAATTAAAGATTTCGATGAATCTCTTCTCTTATCGCGCGAGCCCGCGCTCTCCTTTCGAAACTCTCTCTCTTTCTCTTCTCTTCTCTCAACGAGACACGTGCCCGAGCTCTGCTCTCGCCGAAATTGCTGACGCTCGCCAGAAACACGCGTCGAGCCCGTAGGCATCCGACCGATATCCGTCTATATAGTAATGCCGAGGGCTTCCAAAATTCGAACCCTCGCCCCCCTCCTTCGCTCAGTCGCGAAAATCTACTTACGTAGCCTGCCGATCGTGAATTTTTGAGTGCCCTTTGAAAGAGGGGGAGGGATGGCCGTTTTGGGACGCTCGAAATTTCTGGTCGAACGATTTTTTAATAATTCGAGGTAAGCCAGTCGACTCTAGCCGGATGTTGAAATTTGATGAACGCTGGACTGCTTGGCTGCGGTTTTTCGGTTTTGAAAATTTTATAAGAGTTAAATATTGAGGATACTATCTTCTGGTACCGGCGGAGCGTAAAATTAAAAAAATAAAATTTTCAGTGTTAGAGGTATTCTTAATTTAAAACGATTATCGTTTCTTTCTTTTTTATAGAGTTATAAAATTGTATAGAAAAGCTCACTGTTGATATTATCTTTTTCAACCTTCCTAAAGCAAAACATTAACAATTGCACATCCCAAAGCGCAACGTCACTCCCAATCACCCAAACCACAAAATCCACCTCTCTTCAACAACGATCCTCCACACCAAAAAGAACCCAACACCCAGCAAAATTACCAACACAAGTCAGCGAGCACCTCTCCACAACCTCCGCTAAACCCTCGCCTAACGCATTCAAAACTCACTCATCGAGTCGCTTCGGCTGCAATGCCAGCAAATAGCCCAAGACTCTCCGGCCGAGTTGAGAGTCACGGGGGCTCCCATAAAGTTGGCCTTACAAAGCGCCCGGAGAGCTCGTGTCCCGGAGGCTTTTCGCCCTCCTCCTTCGCCTGGATATATTTTGCAGTGTGCGCGCGCGCGCGCTGCAATATACTCCCGCAGCCCTGTCTCGACTGCCTGCATATATATGTGTACGCGAACATCTTCGCGCACTCCCCCGGTAATGCTTATTCACGTACGCGCCGGATACGCCTCGTATATATGCGTTTGCGAGCCGAGCTTGCGCCCTGGTATATGCATGTGACTCGGGCTCTGTGTAGGTGGGTATGTGTATATGTATTGTTTAAGCTCGGTAGGTGGAGCTCGGTGTGTACTTGCTGTACATTCATTAGGTCGCTCGGGCAATTACTCAAGTAAACGCTTATTCCACATTGCCGCTGTAACCGCGCAACGAGCGAGCGAGCTGTGTTTATATACAGTCGGCTACGCATTGATTGCGGCTGTCTTTGCCGGGGCATTTTTAAGTCCTTTATTTAGGAGGGTGGGAGCTTTTGGGCCGAGCTGAGAGCTGGAATGTTGGGCTGGAAAAGGACGAGGAGGTGGTGAAAGTTGAAGAGAATTTTAGTGAGGCAGAATTATATAAAAGTTTTTGGGTTGTTTTGATGATTATTGGTTATTTATAAACTTAAGAATAGAGATATTTGAAGAGAAGATTAAAAATAATAGATTTTTTCTTGTATGTTATATTATACTGATGCATAATGAATTACGGAAAAAAGTTACTTGAATCTTATAAAAATTAGGATTGATGATGTTAAAGCTGATGTAAGTATGAAGTTGCATTTGCATACTTAGAATATGTTCTTGCCAAAGTTAACTCATCCTTCTTTATGTGCATGCATATAGATCACACTGTATATAGATTCAATCAACTTTAAGTGTGTTCTTCTAAAATTTCCCCAGGGAAAATAAAGACAAATTTCTCATGAGTATCCATCTTTTACTGAAACTTTCATACTTTTGAATGAGTAGACATTTTCAAAATTCAAGCAAAATGAAATTTCCACTTTGACAGTAAACATTTGTTAGAAAGCGCCTCCTCATATAAACTTTACATTCTCACTCGCGACGTCTGTTTTCAAAACATAAAATTCAAAATTTAAAGGCAAAAATCCCATTAAACTCTCACAATACTCGACAGCAAATTCCAGCGAAAATTAAAATTCATCAAAAAAAAGCCGATATCGAAAAGCTCATCCAAACTCCCTCTCGCATTTTCCCCGAATAATTTTCCAAAAGCACATTCTCCCAGCCCAGCGAAAGCCTCTCTCGATTTTCATTCGTGGCATTTTTAATTAAAACTTTCTGATTGAAGCGCCGCGCGTCATTATACGGCAATGTAAACACAGACGGGTAGTTTGCGCAAAAGCTGAAGCGCGCGCCTCGGAACGCAAACTTCGCTCCTGTACACACACGCGCTTATACGTGAACGCACGCGAAACTGTCCATATGCGGGGGAGGCAAAACATACAGAAACTCTCCCTCTCTCTTCTGAGCTGTAAGCTTGCAAGCTCTCTCTCCGGTATATAGAGCGTTATATAAGCGGCAGGGCCGATCTCCCGAAATGGATATACCTTGCGCATTATCGCACCGCTTTTCCTATGCTCTATATACCTATACACATATGCGCGCGCTTCAAAACCGTGCGAGCACGCCGGAGAGACTCGATTGTGCGATATTGCCGTAAAGTGCCAGCAGCGCGCTTATTGTAGGGCGTCTGCGAGTATTAATTATTCGCGGCTTGCCAACCCTTTTACATGGCGCGAGCGAGCCTTGATTTCGTGGCGCGATGATTTCGCCGAGCTTTTAGCCGCCTCGAGCGCGCACTTTGGTAATTGCTTTCGAATTAAAAAATATAGGGGCTGATTGCGAGCTGGGTCTTGTAATTTTTGGTGACGCTGGGGGAGAGGGTGGTAATGGAGCGCGTAATGAGAAAGCAAGGAATTTATCATGTACGCAGATCTTGCTTTTGTGGAATTATTGAGGATGGAGATGTGTTTTTTGATAAGTGGATGTTCTGCTGATAGGTCAGAGATGTGTGTGCATTTTTACTCGATAAATTTATAGTAATTACTTTTTTGGAGAAAATTCTGGGAAAACTAGGAAATAATAGGGTCGATGCGAGCGCCTGATTCATTTTACTGCTTTAATATCTAAATTTTGAAGCTTGTTTCAATTATTATTTAAAGATATAATTGAAATCAAAACTTTGATGCATTATATAATTTTAACTTGTTATTATAATTATTTAGTTCATTAATATTTTGTAAGTTAAAAATACTTTTGCATTTTCACTTGAAAGGCATTTATTAATTAATGCATGTTTGTTGAATTCAGGTTGAGTATTTTATAAAACGTGAGGCTGTACAATTATTCAATAAATTTAATTACAAACAGAATTCTATAAATATATAGTCCTTTTATCATGAAATATAAGTTTTAAAATACGCAATAATGGCTACGCATTAATTTAATAATTAAAAATAATTTCATAAAAACCACGTCATAAAAAAACTTTATGCCTAGAAATGATTAATAAAGAATAAATATTCATTTCCATTGCCAAACAAATACACTCCAGTCTCAGCAATCAATCCCTAACAATCTGCCATAAATCCTTCCTCCACTTTGTCCCACTAACCAAACAAAGCTCATAATCAGACCGACTAACTCCCATTCAAATCTCCTAGCCCAAATATTCATAAAAAAAGTTCCGATCAAAACGTACAGCCACCGCTGCTCAATCCTTATCTGCCCCCTCCCCCTCCACAAAACCGATAAAAACAAATGACTTATTGCGATCTCCCATACACCAGCGGACGAATCACAAGCGGGGTGACGTCGCATTACAATAAGTTTCGACATGTCCCGATAAAAATCGGCGCGCACGCCGTGCCTTTATATTTACGGCTCTAAGCTCTCGAGCTTCATTGCGCAAATTTATGCACCAGCTCGGCGCAGAAAGTTTCGCTGAGCCGCCACATCGATGAAGATATGGATTCCGTGACACACAAAAACGAGATATCTGCTCGGTCGGCCAGATGCAAAAGATAGCCCGGCGTGCAGTTTCGCGGTGACCGGAAGCATAAACACTGGATCACGTTTATCGGGAGCGAAACTTTTTTTTTTTTTAAGCAACGCGCCACGAGTTTACCGCTGCGCTGCCTGCTGAGCTCTCTCTCGCAGCTCTCGAGTGTATAAAGACGTATACGTATATATATAGAGGTAGTAAATTCCGTTATCAGGCGAGCGCGAGGCAAATTCATTTTGCGAGAAAAGTTTGGCGCGCGCGCTGGGCAAAGCTGCCTAAATCCTGTTTTACTCTTCGGCGAAACTCGCGCGTGGAGAGAGCGAGCCTCCCACGAGATTTTTCCGGCGTGTATTTTAATGCGGCAGTAAACTGCTTTATCTATTCTTTACGGAAACGGCTTAATGCGCCTGCCCGGGCGCTTTATGCCGGCGGAAAAAGTATCTCATGCTGAATTAAAACGTTCGTCAATTCGGTTTTCGTTTATCTTGTTGACCTATACTCGTTAAAAAAAAAAGAATCCGTCACTGATCTCGCGGTAGTCTGAAGTTGCGAGAGTCTGGATGTTGTCCGGTTAGAGTTTGTTTGCCGGATTCATTTCTAATTGTTTTTTGCTAATTGAGGTATATTCGATAGTTTTATTATTACTGATTCGTGGATAACTAATTTCAAGGAAACCTTTGAAAATTTCAATTACTCAAGTTTCAAACTAAATTTGTATAAATTGAGTATAAAATTCCGCAACGCCGCGTAAAAATTTCATTTATTAGGAGCGCGAATAACAGCGATAACAATAATAAGCATAATAACGATCAGAACGATACTAATGATAATGCAGCCAGACGTATAAACGAAATGGAATTCAAATGGAATATCAAATCGTAATAATGCAAATTCTACCTTCGCGTACACACGCGATATTGCATCGGCTATTCATATACACATACGGAAACCCTAGTACGTTACTTTATGCATAATTTCAAACAAACAAAAAAAGTCCGGCATTCCCCGTTCCATTGAAACTCAAACACACTCGCCACACACACACTACTAAACTCTATATATATTCGGTTAAAATGCACCCTGCTCTTGCATAGTTTCACCCACTAAAAAAAAAAAATAAAAAAAAATGCTCGTCGAGCCCGCGTGCTCTCAGCTGCGCGTTGTTTCATCAGAGTCCCAGTTTCGCGCATTCCAGCGCGACCAACAAAGTTCCAGCACACGCGCACGTTAACAAGCTTTTAATCAAGCCTCTATCAGAGCCGGCTGCGAATAATTTGATTTGCCCGCCGAGATGCAAAAGAGCGCGCCAGCATTCAAGGCGAAAATGCATTTTCGGTCCGTGCCTGTGTCTGCTTTTATCGATGGAATGTAAATAATATTCAGCTCGCGCTCGCGGCAGCAGCCGATACGGATCTCATTGTGAGCGACTAATGCCGTCATTTGAATCGCAATGCCGCGAGGCCGTTAAAGCCCGGAATTGCGGATACGTGATGTACGCGCTTAGCTATGTACACCTGACGAACAATATTATATTTGTATATATGTATAAGAGCTTCGGTGTGGTCTTGAATTATAATAGAGGATGGAAAAGTCGGGATGTGGAAAATCAAGGGAATGAATCTGTCCAGATCGCGTCGCGCTGAAATTCAGCAATCAAGCTTCCGTAAAACTCATCCCTGTTGCATGTTGGAAATCGCGCGCGGTTTTTCTGGTGTAACGAACGGCGCGCGGACTGTTTTGGGGAAACGAATGGCTAACCTGATTTTGTTCCGTTGATGGATCGTTACTGCAGAATCGCTGGGATTTACAAGTGACTGGCGCGCGTGACGCTAATTTTTCTATTTCCGTCTCGTGGTTTTTCGTTTGAAAAATACACTTTCAAGTGGTTAATACAGCCGAGATAAGCGAACCGTGGCTAATAGATAGAACCGAAAACTTCGCAAGCTGCGATGTCGCTGCTACTACTATCGGCTTTGTACTTAGACTCGTTTATGCCAAAAGCTAACAAGTACTAGACAAAAAGCATCCAATTAAAGCTATATAGCAGCCGGCAAGAATTCAATGCTACGCGGCAAACTTTTGCCCCGGCGTACAAGAACTACCGGCTAAATTACAATACACCGATATATCACAATTAAACCCTAAAAGACTCGCGCAAATAAACTCCATTAAAACAAGCCCCGCGAAGATTTACAACTCGGCCGCATAAGATTAAGTAACCGGCAAGACGACACTTCCCATAGTCCCGCCATATACACACCAGCGAGAGAGCCAACTTCTTCGCAAAGTCAGCATCCCCCCAACATCGCTTTACACACACGCGTAGCTACTGCACTCCCTCACTTACGCATCTACGTACATACATATACGGAAGTGCTCGGCGTAGCTTCGGGGACTAAGCTGTAACCGAACGCCGCACGGTAGCCGCTGCTCTGACAAGCCGCGGCCCCGAAGAATTAGTATCTCTCCTACCTATCCGCTCGCACTGCCACAAATCATTTCGCGGCGCGACTGTCACGCGCGCTCATGTCCGCCTGTGTGTATATATATATACTTTACTCTCGCGCGCGGCGAGATCAAAGGTTGCCGGCGCCAAGGCTAATGATATGCGGCAAGCAGGAAGGATCAGCGCTCGCACGTCGCCGCGAAGGGAGGGTGAAGGGAGAAAAAAAAGCTGGGTGAATTATGAGAGCGGTATCTCTTATTTTCGGCAAGCTTTTATTACTCGGCGCACGCGCGATCTGATGAGGTGGACGGCACGAGCGGGCAATTTTATAATTATGGAAAAGCTGGAGGTGGAGGCATAAGTGCCGCTAAGTGCCGTGCAAGGAGAAGTTTTCAGGCACGTATCGCGCTTGATTGTTGGGGGAGAGATAAGGCTGGGGTAATTAATTGTTTAACGGTTTCGGCTCTTGGCTTGTTGTTAAGGATTAATCGTAGTTTTAGCGGCGAGGAGTTTTAGTGCGGATTTTTTAGGGATTTATAAGTGAATAAGGACGTTTCGTATACAATGGACTAATGGAATACAATGTGAATTTTGATTATGGAAATAATGAGAAATAGAGAAAGGTGCGCTTTGAAAACAAGCCAATATATTTCTCCATTATGTGCAATAAAACTGAATACATTAAATTTCAGTTTCTCATTGCTCTTCAAACTCATTTCATCGATTGCCCAATAGAAACTGCGAATTTCACAATAAGCATATATGCATTATTTCAAAAATTTTAAATCACAAAAAACACAGAGTAAGCAGATTTCGTTCGGCAGAAAATCACTCGCAATATTTTACGTACGCGAACCTCCCAGAATACACGGTAAATCAGCTGCAATTGAATAAGATTGAAAAGTGACAAAACAATGCGTCGACACGTGAGACTAATAAAATAGATAATACCAAAAATATTAGTAACAGTATTCTCAACGCTTATTCGAAAGTAGCATAATAGTATCAGTAGCAGGATGAAATACATTTAGCTTAACGCAAGAGAATAAATCATCGCGCGAGGCGAAAACGAAGAATTGCGCAGGAGCGTGCGCGTTGTCTTACCGCTTGCCTATAAATCGTAAGTAAGGTCCTTATAATACTGCTGGTGTCGCATAAATTTATCATTTCTTACGCCGAAGCGCAAACTCATGGACAAACCCAACTCGTAGATTTAATCCTCAGATTAGTGCCGAATGGCTTCGTACACGCTAAACTCCGAGAAACGCTGTGCGAATATTGTTGCAGTATTGTGAAAATATTGCAACTGTGCTATATATTCATTTGTTATTGTACTTATAAAAGGGTCCAATAATATTGCTTTAAAATCTGATTAAAGAATTATATTTAATTGCATAAGTTTAAAAATGTCAAAGTTAAACGCCTTACAAATTATAAAATATTGTAATAGATTCACAGATTTGTCATAACCTCCATCTAACATAAGCCATAAAAAAGACGCAGTCAGAAAACGATTCAAGCGCGCAACACCAGATACCAGCTCAATATCAAATAACACAATCGTCCGCGTAACTCCGCTTTTCAGCCACAATACACCCGGCAAGCTTTAATTCTTACTTATCCACGAGAGCATCGAGCCATCGAGCGAGTATCGCGTATCTTCCTCTCCGCACTAGCAAGCAAAATATATGAAACGCTTGGCTCGGCCTGCGTGTCACTGGCTTCCCCTCTCGAAGCCGGCGCGCGGCGGCAGCAGCAGCAGGCGCGACTACAAAAGCGCCTCGGATACTTCAATAGCTTTCGAGTTGCGCGAATTACCGGCTCTGGGGCTCTCTCTCTCTCTCTCCTCGCCTACATCAAAGGAAAAAAGAGCGTCGCATGAAGCCCGCCCCCCGGCTTTTCCTCGCAGATTGCTGCCTTGGCGAATTCTATACGTATTCCTTCCGAGCCACCCCCGCGCACGCGTGCACCTCCCTCTGTCTTTACTTTTCTTATGTGTGTGTAGGTATATATAAGCAGGCAGCAGGGGGGAAGTCGAGGGGGAAAAATGTCTTTGAAAAATTTCTCGTTCGCTCGCGGGGAAAATGTAAGCGGAAGGCCTTTTCTTTTGTTTTCGATGTGATACAGTGGCTGTGTGCGAATGACGCCGCGTGAAATTTGATCGAGTATGTGCGGTCATTTTTTTGCGTTTTTTATTGGTATGAATAATTTTGTTATATTTGTTTTAAATAATGGAAAAGTGTGGCGTGAAAGCTCGATGCAGATGTTTGATGTTTTATTAAAAAAAAAATATAAATAATGTACAGTAATTATTTATAACAAATAATCTAAAATAAAATTGTAATTACTCGCGAGGTCGACTTTTCAATTATTGAAATCAACAATTTTCGCGTTCCTTTAGAAACAGGAAGCAATTTGACGTACGATCAAACGCGAAACATAAAATGCAAAAAAGAACCAATACATAATTCAAGCCATTAAAGAGCGTGTGCGCGGCCAATCCATAACAGACTCAATGTAATCATGATTGATTTACTAAACCGTTCCTGAAATAAGACGACAAGTACAAACAATTAGTGCGCCGGCTGAAAACGAATTTATATCGGCAAATAATTAACGTTTCTTTACGAGCCAGCGATGCGAATAATCGACGACCGGAAATAAATCGAGCTTACACGCGTGTACCAGCGCGGTCGTTAAAAGGACAGACGCAGCAAAACGATCTGACAATGCTCGGCTCGTAAAAAACGAAATTTAAATAGGCCCCGGCGACGGAATAAGAAGAGGCCGAAGAAAAAAAAGCACCGAGCGTCGCCTTACTCCCCCACTCCACCTCCTCCCGCCCTCACGTATACATCCGAATTACCTTCGCTGCCATTAACGATAAATCGTAAGCGTGTCGTCCGCTCTTGGAGGGCTGCAATTTACTTTTGCGCGCGCAAACATTCGCGGTCGACGGAGAAAATTATACGTTTAGGTGGCGTTCCGGGGCTGCGTTTCGACGAAGGACCGCGCGCGCGCGCGCTTGTTTTCGTTTCGGAGTTTACACTGCGCCCGATAAATCATCCCGAGCCCGAGCCGCCCGCGGCGGTGCACTTCCGGGTTTGTTCGCCTGTGCTGCGAGCATCCAAGTTCGAGGGGCCTCCGCTGTATGTGTTGCAGAGCTAACCTGGCAGATGTTGAGATTCGCGCGGCTCGAGAGCTGATTGCCGCTGGCCTAGATATGTAGGAGCTCGATATGCTTTGATTCCGTTTGTTTTGACGTCGCGGCTGTTTTAACGAATTCATTCGTTGGGGGGCGGGCGGAGAGGAGGAGATCGGTGATTGGAATCTTTGAGGTTGAGTTGACGCAGATGATGGTTAATTGGATTTTGGTTGAGTGGTTGGTGAATATTATTGTGTTTATGGTAACTTTGCTCAACTCGTCATTTTTTAAAAGTAATACTATAATGGCTTAAAATACAATTATGACTTTTATTTTTTAACACATTCTTTTAAATTTTACAAAAGTTGCATAAATAATATTGATAATTTTCACTTACTTATTTACATTTAAATACTGTAGGCATATACAATTATTGACTTTAAAAGTAAAATAGTTACATTTTATTTCACATTGAAAATGTAAATTATTTTTTTACAATAATATATTATAATAAAAACATTATCAAATTATTAATTAGTTTCTTCAAAAAATCTAAAATAATTTATGGCTCAAATGTTGTAGCAAAATTGCAGAATTATTTGTTTTATTCTTGCCATTTAATCAAATATTTTATAGAAGGTTTACATTAGCTTTAATTTAAAATATTATTATTTTCAAAAAATTATTAAATTTATCACTATAATTACTTTTACAAATTTTAGTTTGAATATATTTTTCTAATAATCAACATTTTCAATCAGATTACCTCGTTATAAGTAAAAATTTAAAAACATAAAACTGTTAGGTTAAATTTACTATAACATTTTTTAAATAAAATCGAATTTTAACATTAAAAGCGAACTATCAAAATTCTGCTGAATTGCAACAACATTTTCGTAACATGGTAAAAATTTTAGTAGATGTCTAAGATTCCTTTAGAGAATAATGCAGCATTTTTTAATAAATAAACAGTTGTTCACTTCCTCTTTAAAAAATGCAGTTCTAGATTCGTCATTTTTATTTTCTTCTTCCTCTGCCATAGCGTTTCCTTCAGCTTCTTGCAAACGTAACATTTGTTGTCTCTTTAGAATTTGCGGTTCTAGAAGTTCCTGCGAAAAAAATAAAAATTTAGTTATTATTCTGAATGTAGAATCTATTGGACTTTTACAATCCAATATGTCATAATTAAAAAATATTTTTTCTCTATGAGAAATCATTTACTCCCCTTGACACCGTGTTTGCTAATCTCTCACTCGTAGTTGAAATAGAAGTGCTTTCAGACCATGGAGTCAGCATCCCTTGACTCGCAAACATGCCTTGTAAAGTATCAGTGCTGCAAAATGAAGTCTGATTAAAAGATGCTGAAGTAATAGAAGTTTTGTCGTTAGGCAGCCTTGCAATTGAATATGAGCGCTTAAAGAAGCCGTGATTGGACACTTCATAGGATGTACTGGGGCCGCTTTGGCCTATCAATTTGATTGGCGAAATATTAGTCTTATGACGTGTAATCTGTTGGGGAATTTCTGAAATAGTAGCAAGGCTGGGCTTTCGAACTTTCATCCAGAATATATTTGGACCTAGAAACGTGGATAATATGCTGTCAGCGCTAGATGGTGAAATCGAGCGAGACATTTTCAAAATACTAGGACCTCTATCGAAAGACTTGCGGACAGCTACAATTAATCTGATAGAAACTTTATTGTTGGGCGTCCAGCTCGTTGTATACGAAGTAACAGTAATAGCATCGTTAGACTGGGTGATTATTGTTGTTTGAGTTGGATTATTTTGAGAAACTGTAAAAATATCTACAGAATTGTTTTCGTACTTTCTCTGTTCCATAAGACTCTGTCCTAATGGTCTATTATTGCCATTCCTATAGTTCGCTTTTGATAACAAACTGCCTTGCTCTGCAATCCATAACTGAAAAGTAATTTTTTTTCTCATTTTATCGAGTACTATAAAAATGTGCTTAATCAATTTCTAATTTAAAGTACATAAAATAACTAAATGCCAACAATCTTAAATTTTCTGAAATAAAAAACTTTCTTACGGTGTAATTTTTGTGAAAAAATAGTTACCTTAAGAGAATCCAATGAAAGATTAAGAATAAAAAAAGCTATATTTGAAAAATTAATTTCTTTAACAGAATTAGTACTGAGCTTAGTATTGCTCAGGCAATCTAAATATCTCAATATCTCGTCAATTATATCATCGCCTTCGGTTTCGGCACTTTCTTGACGAATCGGAAGTTCTTGAATCTTTTGTAAAGAATTTTTCTGATTGGTGTTTGCTGACGTTCCTAA
>UELX01000608.1:0-68527 GCA_900480035.1 Eupelmus urozonus | reverse complement strand
CTCCCATTCCTTCTCTCTCTCTTCCTCCCCTCCCCCCCTCTCTGCGCGATCTCTCATCCAGCGCGTTCTCCCTGCGCTGGCCTTTTGTTCTTCTGCGGCCGTCGCATTTCGCTCTCTTTCTCTTCCACATTTCCATCGAGCGCGACAGAGAGTCCACTTCCGGTTCTCGCACACGTTATACGGCCACTCACACGCACAGGCCGCGGAAGGACGAATGAACTCCCCCGTCGGGCTCGCTCCTCTCTTTTCAATGAAATATGGATGCGCGAGAGCAGAACTACGAGAGCGGCCGTTTTTATCCGCCGGACCTCTTTTGACTTCCGCTATTGAAGATTCTTGCTAGGTTTGTTTTTCTTTTCTTTCGGCCACTACTAGCCGCTCTCGCTCTTTTTTATTCGAGCTTCCGCGCTCGCGAGGTTCGCTTCATTGTTTCAGCGGGGGAGTAGCGGCCAGAGGACTCGCTGAGCTTTCAATCCGTCTTGACCCTACGTTTTTCGAGTGTCTGTGTGCTTTAGGAATTTTCGGCGGAATCGTTGTTCCAGTTCGCATAATGGCTTCTGCTCGCCCCCCCCCTGACTATTCACTCGGGCTTGTGGCTTTAAATTCATACTTTACAATGAAAATATTATTTTTCATTCGAGTTGAAAAAATTATTATTTTTCTTGTGTAGAATAATTTTTGTAAAAGTTTATTCAACTTCTTTTTTCGAAAATTATTCTTTTTGTTACGCTATCATACCATCAAATCAAGCAAACGCTCGTCAATTTCATCAATCAGAAGATTATTTTTCCCAGAACTTTAAAAAGTCCATCCTATTAAATAAAGCCATAAAATAGAGCGCGTGATGAATAGAGAGGCAGGAGCAAAGGCAGGAAAAGAAAATTGCGTTTCATAATTTAAATATCAAACCGTATACAAACTCCCTCCCTCAGCTTGGTAAAACAAAAATTGCATATCCGCGCACACTTGGGGGGGAGGAACAAAGCAAAAACAATGGAGACGGAAAATTTAGAAGATACACAGGCGAGCTCGTCGCTCTCTCTGGGAAACTAAAATTTAGCTTTCCCGCGCAAATTGCAGCTGCACTGAGTATATACAACGCGGGGGGCAAGCGAGCGTTGGACTTTCGGTCGAGTGACTCGAGGCGAGCCCCCCCGATTAGCCTTTGTTAGTCCGCAGTTTCGCGCATTCTAGATTTCAAAAGGACAGCGGCAGCGCGCGCTCAGAGCTCGGCCGCGAGCTTTTCATCGAGTTATACACACACCCACGGCTCGCTATCTCGCTCCTCCGTGCGCGCAAGCTCGCCTCTGGATTAACTATTTCTAATGTCACGTACAGCTCACAGACACTGACTCTCTCCCTAGCTCTCTCTCTTTGCGGGAGGAGAGAGAGAGAGAGAGAGAGCTTCGAGCCAGGGATATAGTCTCCACGAGAGAGCGGGGATATACATTCAAAGTGTCCAATTTGCCGCAGCTACCAACGCCGCCGGCGGATTTCTTGCGAGTGAAGAGATTAGTGCTGATCGAGCTGCGCGCTAAGTAACGCGCTAATTGACGCACGAGCTGTGCCTGCTCTTCTACTAAAGTCGATCGACTTGAAATTTGCGTTTGGATGCCTGCGCGCGATGCAGCCGAGCTTTGAATCTGTTGCAGAGTTAACAGAGAGATTTCGAGCTTAATGCAGCTTTGTTATTTCAAAGACCTCATTACACATTTTTCGACCTAGTGCGTCGCGCTCATGTAAATGAACTTAATGCCGGACGTGCTTGAAATTTCCCGCGAAATTCGCTCTGCCTCCTATACGCGCGTCGCATTTGCATCGAAACAGCTTCGTTCCTCTATGATGATATGCATTTTCTGCCGAAAACTAAAAATGGATCAGTTCCAATGTTTCGCTATTCAAATCCAACTATTATTCCACTTTTTATCAAAGACTGAATAATCTCTTAAAAATCGCTTCGGAACTCATCGCGCAATATTCAGCAAAGCAGATAAACGCGACAGAGAGAGAGCCGGGGCGCAGTATCTCTATAATTAATGTAAATCGTCATCGGATTACGTCATTCGAGCCTCACGCTCTTTGCCGCAATTCGATGACATATCCCAGCGCCCGAATAAATTATTCTGCCCGGAGCGCTCGCGCACGCGCTACATCATAACTATTTACCCCTGATCCTCTGCTCTCTCTCCCAACTCCCGGCGTGCCTGTGTATATGCTCTTTCTCTCTCTCCCGCTGAAAATCACACACATATACACACACGCAGCCGCAGAGACGGCCTCGATTAGGAACGGGTCAAAACTCGGCCCCCTAAATCAGAAAATTCGTCGTGCACACGAAACCAATTTTGAGTGCAGCCGAGCGCATGGCAACCGGCGCTCCAGCCCTCGGCTCTCTCGTTTATACAGGCATAAACGCGCGCCGGCTAGGGCGATTGTCGTTTATCGCGACCAGAAGTATGACGCATCCGACAATGTAAATAATTCAGGGCTCAATTACGCAAATTGCGAGAGCTTGCCTCCACCCCCTTCCCCTTCTGTTTTCAAATTTCCCCTTTTCCGCCGGCGCTTCTGCACCCCTTCGTGCAACTCCGTGCGCTTACGCCCGCGCGCTCGAAAAGCGCGTTCCGCGTCGTTTCGTTTTCGCGGTATAACTGCGAGCGCGCAACCCCTCGATATTCCATCGCCCGAGTAGCTGTTTCTCTAATAACTAGTTTTGCCCCGGCCGCGTGTAGCTTTCGCACCGGGGGGCGGTAGCACGTTTTTCGCTCCCTCACTCCCCCGTACCTTTTTTTTTTCATGACGAAATGCACTTAGAGCTAGCAGCCTTGTATGACGGTTCGACGTTAGGCCGAACATGATGTATACGTGTGTGTGTGTAGTCGAGGTCTATATCGAGGGATGGAATCGCGCTGCCCCCGGGTGCTGCTTCAAGTTTATGTATTCAATGGGCTTATGTATGTTGGGGGTCGGTAGAAGCAATCCCGGCGAGAGTAACTGAAAGTAATGTAATAAGAAGGTTTGTTGCCCGAGCTGCCTTTTTTCCCGTCCTCATCCACGCTGCTTTCTCCCTCTCTCTCTCTCTCTCTCTTTTTCTCGCGTTCCGGGAAGCCCGCGCGAGGCCTTTTAAGCTGTTTACTTTTCAAATTATTTTTCTGCTAAAGGAGAGAGAGAGAGCGACTGGCGTGTTTTTCTTGAAAACATACATTTTTCGTGCATACGGCGCGTTTGCTTACTTATTTTAAGTAAAAATACAGGTTGCCTGCTAATTTGAACGGGGCTGAGAATTACTTTCCTGTGTGTTACTTAATTTTTATCAAGAGTATACGGGGTGCGCTTATAGTATTTAATATATTTATAGATTTACTTGAACGTTTTATTTTGTATTTAGATATTAATTTCAATTAGATATTTGTTATTTTTTAACAATTCAGATATAGCTTTTTAGGTCTCTAGTTTGAATAAGCCTTGAATGAAAGATAAATGTTTTATATCGTAGGTTGCAATTTAAGTTAATTCAAGCTTATTATGCAGGATTATAGAATTTATCATATATTGTCGTGTTGAACGATAGTTTGCAAAATTAATAAAAAGGTTTAATATTAGCAATTTTCTTACAACTCGTTATTTTTATAGTATAATTAAGCTAAAGTAGAGCACAAAAATTACTTAATACTTATAAGATTTCTTACGAATCAACAAGTCTAAAATTAAAAAGTCTACTTATAAAAACCCATTAAAAATCAGATTTCTCCAGGCAAACTACACATCCCCAAAAACTGCTAATTTTTACCATAAGTGCTCGGCTCTCATTGCATGCCTCGTCTAAGCCGATGCGCTTTGCCGTGCTCAGTGACGGCGCTCGAAATCTGGCCGACGGCGGCGGCGGCGGCGGCGGCGCAAGTCTACGTACCCAAGAGCGGGATGGGGTTCTAATTCACGCTAATCTAATTTGCTTGGGAGCGGCAAAGCCGCTGCGCGCATCTTATACGCACAAAAGCCGCTCTCCTGGAGTACATCCCGCATACGGCAGCTCTCTCCTCTCTTGCTCTCTCGCATGCATGCGTTAATTTGGCCTTAATGCTTGCAACCGAGAGCCCGCCGGAAGGGGGAGTATTATAGTCGTTTTCCATAAAGTGCGTCCGGGATTGTATATACGCCCGGCTATGTATTATCGATCTTGGCTGGATGGGGGAGGCTAAAGGCAACAAGCCGCTTTAATCATGTTTGGTCCGTTTCCGAGAGAAGAGGCGCGCTCAAGCGAGATAAAGTCCGCGATTTCGGGACTATGCGGCTCGCGCTGTCTCTTTCGCCGCTGCACCGAGACGCTGTTGTTGCTTCCCTGTGATTATCAACGGCTGGCCGAGCCGAACAACTCGCTCGCTCGCCTCTATCTTGGCCTGCAATCGCGGCTAAAGTCATTAAAAGGCTGCTCAACTTTTTTTCGACGCGCTTGCGGCTTTCTCGCTCTTTTTCGGCTTGCTTATCGCTTCGATAAATTGTGTTATGTAAAGTCTCTGAAGGTATTCTCTAGTGCTTGGGTATCTATACATAAAATTGCAATTTTTGGAACTAAAAACGATTATAAGAAAAAAATTACGTACAATATTACATGTTCTTTTTACAATTAAAATTAACCGAAATCATTTCTTCTAAATTTAATTATCTCCACATTAACGAAACAAAGAGCAGCTTATATAAAATCTAGGAAATGGTCCTGCACAGCAGCGAAAGTCAAAATTCAACGCGTTCCAACGCAAGCTCGACACCGCGAGCTTGCAAGCTCGCCGGCCTTATTGCGTATCAGTTTGCCGGCATCCGCGTCGAGAATATTGTGCTCTCTCTCCGGTGCGGTGCGGTACAATCCATTTGCCGGGAAATGCAATAATTGCGAATTGTAATGGCTCGGGCCGTGTTGCAGCCATTATCGTGCGAGCCCACACGCACACACACGTAGACACGCAAACGCGTGCGTAGCCCTTTTCGTCCGGGATCTTGAATTGCAGGCGCGAGTATTTTGGTACTGGTTTTCCGGGCAAAGCTTGCGAGAGCGTAAGTGGAAAGGTCGCAGTGGCTTCTGGTTCCGCATTGCCAGCAGCTTAGAGCGTGCCGCTCGCGTGTGTCTACCTATATGCGAACGCGCTAAATGTCTTAGAAATTTCTGAGCTCGGTTTTCGCAGAGAAGTGTTAGGTTCGAGGCTCTTCGCGCTGTGCTTTTTAGCGCGGGCTTAGGTTTTCATTTGTGCAATGGGTGCTTATGAAAAATAATGGTTAGGACGCTGGCTCTAATTATTTTCGACAAAAGTTTGCAGTTATTTTGTGTGCTTCGCGCTAAACGAAAAATATCTACTTGCTATTTTCCACGTTAAGCTGTTAAGCTGCATTTTTATTTTAGGAAATTGAGGAAGCTTATATGACGAGCCAAATAAGCTAAATCGAGACTATAATCGAATAAAGCATAAGCATTTTAAAAACTCTACTATTTAGCATTTCCCAGAGCGCGGAAAAAAGACTGTCAATTCTAATTCAAGAGCCATGTGAAAAAGGGGAAGCTCAACGGACGAGAGATTAAAAGAGCGGCGATCTTGCAAATACCTCGACATACTCGTTGCTTTTGATTCCCGGCGATCGAGGGGCCAGTCGTGAGTCAATTGTTTCATCAACTGCTCACCCACGCACCGGCGATAGCCGCATGCACACTCGGCGACGAAGTATCCAAAACGTCCATTAGAATTTAACAGTGAGAGACAGGAGGAGGGAAAACGTAGCCGACTACGCGGCAGCTCGGCGCAGATGGCAGGGCGCGCGGGTTATTGTTGCCCGGCGCGTATACACCGCGAGCGTGCACTATATAAACCCGGCGAGAGCCCCGGTAAACTTGCGCGTTAAAGCCAGGCCGGCCCGGTGCAATGCACTTTGCGAGCGCGCGTATACATATTTTGCGCCCCGCGTTTTCAATGTTATCTGGCCGAGGGAGAGAAAATCCAGGAACAAGCAGCTGACGAGCTGGCGCGAGCGAGCCAAAGTAATACGGTCAAAGAGACAAACGGTAGACGAAACTAACTCTCGCGTGTGCGTGCGCTGCTATTTTCATTTGGTTACGGTTACAGCGCTGTCTCGTGATCCAAGTTGCTTGTAACTCTCTCGCGCGGGGCCGGGGAGACAGAGAGAATTGCTGCCGGCTGTTTTTTTCGAGCCCGAGCTTTTTTGGCGCGTTTAATTACAGCGCTGGAAATATTTCGAGCTTTTTGCGCGTAGTTTTTCGCTTGCACTTTTAATTATACGGGAGAGTGGGGGCAGGCCGAGTTTGCGTGGGATATTTTTGCGACAGGGCTGCTGGCTATTCTAAAGTGATTTGTGTTTGCTTGGTAATGAACGAGGGAGGGTTTATTTTACGCTTTATGTAAGTAAGTTCTTGCGTCAATCGCTGTTGTCGGGCGTATTATATTATGAAGTTTCAAAATTATTAAAAAGGGTTTTTCATAAGGAGATATATTTCAATAACTACAATCGTTTATATTTAAATTATAATCCTTCAATAGAATGAAATTAATTTTTTTAACGTGAAAAAATTTCTCTGAAAATATATGATTACATTTTTAATAAATATATAACGGCAGTAATTTTGTGTAAGAAGTATGAAATGATTTAATTTATAGTTCCTAAAGTGTAACAAGAAAATATCCAAGTAACACGGAAGTACGGCTGACTTTGTTACGCTGTAACTACTTACATTTCACTTACGTTATACTAGAGCGCACGTGGATGGCTCCTTCACTCTTCCATTATATATGAAACTTTAACTGCGTTTCTTCGAAACACAAATGGAACCTTTCTCTAATTTATGTTTTTGCAGGCCATTAATTTTATTACATCCTCCCTCGGCAATAATCCTTTATCCCACAGAGCAAAAAGTCAAAAAAAAAGTCCAGCACCATTGAAGCAAAAACTTTTTCACTTAAAATAATAAGCATAAAATATCCAAAAAAGCTCGACGTATCCCCCTTTCGAAAAAAACTAGCGCGTGCTTTCGGTAAATAGCGCGTACATAATAACGCTTTCACATTTCTCGACAGCGGCGCTCCTAGGAGACTCAGCCCCCAAGCGCGCATGTGGCAGCTGATCAAACATAAATATCGTTAGACGCATATACATAAGCGCTGGCTGGCGGAGGGGTTAATGTATTTGCGTTGGCCGGCGCTCGACCCACTATTTCGTCGCTTGGAACGCGAGCTTTTCTTCGCGAACGCCCGCCGCTTACACACATACATATATATATACGTACGCACGCGTAAAGCTCGGGCTGCTCTTTCTCCTCCAGGCCATAAACATCGGCTGACTCGAGAGCGCGTCGGAGGTACGCGCGATTAATGGGCCAGCATGAAATACGCGAGCTTTTCCTCTCTCCCTCTCTCTTTGCTCTCGGGTAAAAGAAGCGCCGTCCCCGTTATTACCATCTTCAAATTGTCCACGGCTCGAATAAGGCGCAAGCTTTTTTCTTTAATGGCCCCGCATATTGCGCCCCCCTCGACGATGCTCCAGCTTAACAACTTGGAACAAGATCGCGCCTATGCGCGCACATTTTTCGGATAAGATGCGCGTGCCGGCTGGCCCCCAGGCGGCGTTCATCATGTTTACTGCTCTATGTTTGAGCATTGTCGGCGTTATAAGGAGAAGCACACAAGGGAGCTTTTCGCGCGGACGGCCGCTTCTATGGAGGCTGCGAAATCTGATAGACGACGGGCGCATTGCTGTCGCTTGCGCCGATCCAATTTTTTTTCGGCCCGCCTGGTTATTCGTTGCTTTTGGCCAGGATTTTGTGCTTGCGAGAGAGTGCAGGGCTATTTGCGGCTATGGTTTATGAGCCAAGGATGTTTAAGTTGGGAATAAGACGTTGCGCTGATTTACAAGAGTTTCATTATGTGCCGTTATAAAAGAAAAATTTGCTGAAATTGGTTCACGCGTGAATTATAAAAATTTGGATAGGATGAAAATCTAGAGGATACTAAGCGAGAAAGAATCTTTTAGCAAGAAAAAGAAAGCAACTAATTTTATAAACCCTTCATGCCGCGTAGAAAAAGAGGAAAAACGAGCCGGAGCCTGCTCGGGGAATTGATACAAAGGACAAAAGGAGATTAGACGAAAAGTTTTTGCCCCGAGCGGGGCGGGCGCTGCTCGCGAGGAGACCAGCGGGACGTGTAAGAAAATAAAGCAGGAAAACTCGAGCGGCGCTCCTATCCCCCCCTCTCTCCTCGCAAGTGAATTTGTACGGCAAACGGCGGAAGTGGCGGAAGCCGGTAGGTGAGATTTAGGGGTTGACAGTCAACGTTATTTCCCATGGCCGTCTCCACCCCCAGCTTTTCTCGTTCGCGTAGCTCTCTCGCTGGTCAC
This sequence comes from Eupelmus urozonus, assembly GCA_900480035.1. Classification (NCBI taxonomy): domain Eukaryota; kingdom Metazoa; phylum Arthropoda; class Insecta; order Hymenoptera; family Eupelmidae; genus Eupelmus; species Eupelmus urozonus. The sequence goes on along the minus strand of UELX01000608.1, from coordinate 60,139 downwards.
GGGCCGCTTGCCGGGAGTTTAAGTGACATTTATGAGAATGTATTAGTACCCGCGTAATTATAATGGTTCCCTCCTTGCCCCTCTCTTTCTCCGTGCCATTACCCCCTTGCCGTTTTATACTTGCCGTGCGATCCTTCCGCGCCCCCGATATTTTGCTCTCTCGAATGCCCGGCCACCCGCCGCTTATTACTCCGCATCTCCCCGGATATCTGCGCGCACGCTCAGCCAGCTCGCCGTGGGTGGCCGAGGGAGATGGTTTTAGAGGCGTTTTCTATAGCCCCGGCTTGTACGTACACACTAAGTCACTTGGCGCGCTGACCGGAGCGCTCTTCCTCTCTCGCTCACTGCCGGAGAGTTTCAGGCCGAGTTTGGACGCAAGCTCTCTCTTTCTCTCTGTGTGTATGCTCTTGACACGCGTGTAGCCCAGTAATGGAAACGCCGTTAATTGCCGCTCTCTCGCACTTACATGTGAACTGCAGTTCACTTTGCGGAAATGACCATTAATAGTTGCCGTAACTTATGTTTGACTAATGCTTGGATACATCCGATTTAAGCTCGATGTAGCTGCTGGGTGGCGAATGAGTGGGCATGACTTGCAGAATTGAATCGTTAAATTTAAAGTACTTGTTAATATGACATTTCTCGTTAACCTAAAAAATGTTTGAAAATTTTAAATTTCATAAAAGTTTACTCGGCTGCACTGCTCTGAATTTTTTAAATTTCGGACGCGCGTGTCTTATCTGCATTTGATCCATCGCCCCCAGCAGAATTACTCGTAATACACGATCCCTCTTTCGTTTTTTCACTAAAATTGCATTTCCCCCTTTTCTGTTTCAGGTGAGTGAAAACCAAAGGCGCAAGACGTGCATTTCCATGGCATAATATCCGTAAGTCATGCCGCTCCTCTATCTCGCTCACATATTTTTATTTTTGAATATCCATCATTCCCACGAGCGCGCCTTCTGGAGAAAAGTCGAAGAGAGTTATGCGCGAGAGCGCAGCGCCCCCGCCTACATCCCTCCGCGTTATTCTGCGAAAAATCAAAAGATAAAAAAGCTCTGGAGAGATAGAAAAGCCTGCTGCTGCAGCAGCTCGCACCATCGACAGCTCGGATTTAACCCACTGGCGAGTGTCCGGCTGCTGCAGCTTCGTTTACAGCGGGAAATGCCAAGATGAGGCGCGCATTCGCATGATACGGCGAGTCGACGTGACGCGGATGGGTATACAAGTATAGATACGCAGGCGTGTATACACACGGATAGAGCTAGAGGAAGGGCAAAGGGAAGTAGACGCGGGGGGTAAGGTAGCTTCGCTCGCGAGCTGGAGCAATAAGGAATTATTGCGGTACGATCGACAAACGGCGACTACGTGGCTGCACTACCCAAGGATTCCTTCCTCCCTCGCATCCTTCGGCTTTTTTATCTTCTTCCTCTAGGACGCGTACACACGCACGCCTTTGTCTTACGCCCTCGGCTCGCTAGCCCCGCAGCCCTTCCCCGCTCTCTCTCTCTCTTTCTCTTCTTTATTTTCGTCGTCGCGTCTAGTTCGCCTGTCGCCTCCATTCTTCTTAGCCTCCTTCTTTATTTCGCGCGCGCACGCAGCCGTCTTCCCTCTCGCTGCCGCGCGAATAAGAAAGAAGGAGAACGAGCGCAAGCTCGTCAATATATAATGCTTAGGATGCCGGAGCTTTCTCTCTCTTGCTGTTGCTTCTTCTACGTCGGTGAGCTCGCGCCTGGGCCCGTGCTTTTTCACGCGCGCACACTCGAACATACGTGGAATCAGCGATTTTCCCCGGGTTCTCGTATATACCGCGCTCCGCTGCTCCTCACTATTTCATTGCACTCGCTCGCGCGCCCGAGAGCAAAGGAGCTTGCGAGCTTGCGCCGGGGAGAGGAAAGCTCTCGCGCCGGAGCGAGAAATAAACGGCCTTGAGGCGCTCGCATATAGATTCCTGCTCAGCAATGCGAGAGAGATTCCGCGCGAGCCGCGAGGGCCGGATCGCTTGAAATTTTTAACATATGACGAGAAGACACACACACATACGCAAGCTCGCGCCCGTGCACGCCGTTTTATCGTCCTACGGAGAGGCGGCTTGCACTCGAAGCGCCGGCGCTTATTAATGAAATATGCAGGCCCTCGCTGCGCAGTACTGCCGGCACCGAGACTTTTTGACCTCGAATCCGAAATTCTGCGCTTCTTGCGAGCGAGTAACCATTTTCGCGGAGACTTCCTTTTTCCTTTGCGACTGCGTCTCCTGAATTTTTTGCCCCCCGCGCTGTAATTCCCTTTCGTATGGCTGACTTTTATTTGCTCCGTTCTATGGTTTTATCTGCATTCCTGCTTTTTTTCGATGTTTTAGAAACTGCTGCGTCCTTGTTTTTTTGTTTTTGAGGTAATTTAAATTTATCGGAGACAATTTTTCATGCGGGGACTATGGATTTTTCATATAAAATAGGGAAGCTTTGTATTTATGCATTTTGTTTGTTCTATAATACGATTGCTTTTTGATTGAATATAATGGAATCCTTTATGCTTTATACACGAAATGACTATACGTTTATACTCGTATATAATAATAATCAAACTTGTAATTAAGTTCCGAAGAAGCTATGCATATAAATGAATACTAAAATACCTCTCCAACATAAACATCAACAAATTCTTGTGGTTTTCCTTCTGTTACGTTAAAATTAAGGAATAGTTCTTTTTTATAAAACCGCTTCTACAAACTTTTTCGTAAAAACCTTCCTATCGGCAGCCGCATATTTTATTCCCACTTTGAAAAGTGTGCTCCTGACATTTTGATAAAATTGTCATTTACCTTTCACAAAAAAGCCCCGCAAATACTAAACAGACCCGCGGCCGGCATAATATCGGGCAATAGTAAATCTCCCGGTAAACACAATTAAAAAAGCAATTTCCCCACTACGAATGTGAATTTCCTCTCTCCCCTTAACCAATTTACTTTACGTCTCCAGTCCGGAGCCGTTAACAGAGCTCAGCCCGAGCTGTAAACAGGACGCCTCCCCCACCGAGTGTCGTCCAAGCCTCGCGCGTAAATCACGCGCGCAGCTCATCACCGTGGACTCAATCTGTCGGTCCGTTTCTTCTCCGATGAAGCACCGACTCTCATCGGTCGGATAGACACACACACACATGCGCGATGGGTGGGCTGCTTGCAAAGGCGCGTAAAAGAAAGGCGACTGGCCCTCTGCGGTCGTTTCGGGGCGACGCACGGGCGAGCTTTTCCAGAGCGGCAGTAGCAGGCAATAAGGCAATCTCATCTGGCGATCTGTCTCGTCATCCGTTCGGTATCGCCGTCACGTACGCGCGCGCGCGAGAGCCAGCCTGCAAAGGCGCCTGCCGCGCTCCCAAGGTGCCTTGATGCGATTAAAGTTACGAGTCCGTAACGATGCTTGCGCTAGCTCTTGCGCGCGCCTTGTACCTCTCTCTCTCGAGCTCGCCTTAGATTTCTCTCTCTCGCGCTCGCCGGCAAGCCTTTGTCTCTGCGACTTCGTCTCTCTCGTGCGCGTGCCTTGTTTACTTGCGCGATACGCGCCCGGGAATTGCGCTCCGGCTCTCTTGGTAGTTTTCGAGGAATAATTAATGTTTTGCGCGATACCCCTTTGAAAGTACATCTTGGAGATTCGTTGGATCTTAATCTTACCGGGAATTCTTGTTGCTTAAATATTCAGATGCATTTCTTATATTGAAGAATACGAATCTTAGCAAACGCATGTTGTTTATAAGCAGAAAAAGTGAAAATGTCAAATGCAAAAATATTACCGCGTGTTTTTTCAAAGACAGAGAAAAAATTTCTCAATACGCGACATTACTTCTTCCTTGTCGAGCTAAGCGAGAACAGTCGCGCATAGATTTGTCGCGCTAAGACTGAAATGCGAGTGTTTGCGAAAAAAGGCAAAGACAAAAAAAAACACACACATACGCATCGAGAGGCGGAACACAAGAAGAAGACAGGAAAACAGTCGTAGCACAGCAGCAAGCGCGCACACCTGTGTGCAGCACAGCGACGATTCTTCTTGCTATCCTTCCTTCGAAAAAGGAGCTGCTGCTGCTGCTCTCAGAGATATACACAGAGAGAGAGCAGAGAGAAGGAGAAAGAGAACGTCCACGTACTTCCTGTCCGATTGGAAAACCCATCTCCTTTACGACCTTGCAAAGAGAAACGCGGGACCACCCTGGCTCTATATACATACGAACTGTGTGAGAGAAGCTAGAAAGAGAGAGATGCTCTCGGAGAATAACGAAACTCTCTCTCTCTCTCTCTCTTTCTCCCAAAGCTCCCGGAAATTTGCAGGGGCTAGAGAAAATAGTTCGCAGACAGAGCGAGCGAGAACTGGGGTATCAAAAGAAACTTCTTCCTTTTTAGTCGGTTTTGCCCCCGCGCTGCTGCTGCTGCTACTTTTTTTTTCTTTACCCTCCGTCCCTGTGTTTTGCGAGAGCAGCGCGCGGTTTTCTTATCCCCCTTTTGCGCGCGCGCGCGCTCCTCGGCTTTTTCGCGAAGCCAACAATGCTAGTGGCGCTTTTGACCGGGCGATATCTTAGCGGGTCGAAAGATTTACGCTTGACTAAAGGCTTTTTACCGCGGTCATGGGAATGATCATAAGGAATGCGGAGCCTTGGGCTGCTGGCGACTTGGCTCCTGAGGTAGTTTTCATTATACGATAGATCGGATTAATTGATTCGATCGCTTTCTAATTGGAAACTTTGCTCGAAAAATGTTCATTTTAGTGAAAGTGAGCGGATTGAACGATTCTTGATTAGTTAAATTTTATTCTACCTGCGCAAAAAGCAAATTATAATCTTCTTTTGTATTTAAAAAATAATATTTTTTCATTAATTGTATTCTACTTTGAAATTATAAATGTAATTTCATTAGCTTTAAAGTAAGGGACATCTCCAGAGAACAACTTTTCACTCAATACCAGCCGCACACAAGCGAAAAAAGAAAACCAGAAACGTTTTAAGTAAAATTTACATGCCCCATAACCAGCAGCACCCCACCCCCGCAGGCTAACCGTGTAAATATCACCAGACTTTCCCGCGCAGCCAGAAAACCGGGGGGGTTAACTCGCGCTCTCGCAGCTCTTAAATCCGCCTCAATCGTCAACATCCTTTTTCTTTACGCCTCGGCCATATGAAAAAACTTGGTAAAACACGGATTAAAGTAGCCTGCGGCACCGCGGCGAACCCAGCTACACACCGCCAGCAAGAGAGCAGCGCGACGAGGGGTGAGCTAGCGACCGAGAGCATTTTTCCGCGGGGGCAGTTTAAAGCCCTTTGGGCGCGAAACTCGCCGGCTGCTCTCGCCCAGAATTACGAGGGCGTATTCGAAACTTACGGCGCTCCTCGGGGCGACTACTGTTTGCGCGTCGGCGCGTTTATGCCTCGGCCGGTACGTGTCGGCGCTTATCGCGACTCTTTTTTTCTCCGGCGACGACAGCCGTGGCTCGCCTTCGAGGAGGACGTGGCCGAAACTTTCAGCTTGCCATTATTATACGCTGAAATTCGCCGGGCGCGATATAGTTCCGTCACGTTCGCGTGATAAATCAAATTTCTCCAGCCGCCGCGGCTGGGAGTACGTTTCTCGCTCGCGCGGACAGGTAACCCAATAAAGCAGCTATTTCTTCGCGCGAGTCTTTAGGCGAACGACGCGAGAGAATCGGCCGATTCTCGGGAGGCACGTAGACGCTGGCCGTCCGGCCTCGTGAGAGTGACTGACGTTTTCGCTCGTCTTCGTGTCTTTCACCCTCTTTGACGTGGCAAGCTAGAGCCGATAAGCCGCAAGCACGGGGATGTTCAATATAAGTACCTGACGTTGCTATGCAGAGGAGATTATCCTGCTCTTTTTGCGGGGAGCGTCGACGCTTAAGGAACGGCTTGGGACTCGACGCAATGAAATTTCTTTTCTGCAAGAGGATGTTTTTTTTTTCTTGGCTGGCAGACGGGGAGAGGAGCTACGTGACTTTTTGGCCGGCGAGGGGTTTTTTAGGGTTTCGAGGTCGCGTTTTCCACGCCGTTTTTTGGCCAAAGTGTAATATTGTTTTATACGGCGCGGTTTGGATAGGAGTGGGAATGCGAGTTTACATGTTTGTGTTTAGAAAAGGAATAAAAACTTTCGGTTTCCTGTATTTGTGGGAGCTGGGTAAACTTTGCGGATGGAATTTGTTTTTATTACATGTATCCGAGGCGGAATGGTTTTTTCGAGATGGGTTGGAATAATAAGGTATAAATCAATGTAACGTAAAATACATTTTATCTTATTCTAAAAGTTTAAAATTATATATCTAACACAAAAATACAATTTCATTAAATTCTTTGTCTTAAACATTAATCTAACCAAGAAAATTCTTTTTTCTATATCTCTATAATTAAATTCTTATAACAAAATAAACAAAATGCATTTAATAAAAAAATCCGATTCTGTAAGCATTTCATTAAATTAAAATCTTCGCACAGGAAAAATTCCTATTATATACAAAGCCGAAGCTCCGTTGCGGGCACCCCCGGATCGAATCGGCTCCGGCCATTTATTTTCGGTCGCTCTGCTCGGGCACTAATACAAACGAAATTTGCAAAGAATATTTAAGAAGTTGGCGGCTCGAGCTTTTTCCCCTCGAAGCGATTTAAATCAAGCAGTTATTGGAGTTCCCCGCCAGTCCAGCCTCTCCTGCACTCTCTAGCCTCTCTCCCTCATCGTAACTTAAGTTTTGTTTCGAGCTCGTGCGCGAAACTTCAATTTCGCCAACTTGCTGCGGCGCGCGACTTTTCCCATTGACAGTGCGGAGGTTGGGCGAGAAAAAGTACGCCGGCTTTCTCTCTCTCTCTCTCTCTCCTTTACAAAGGTGACGAGCGCAGGCTGGCGCGCAGTCTGCAATTTCGTCACGTGCGCCTCGTAAGTTTTCGCGCCTTTAAGTAAGAAGTAAGAAGCCCCGCGCTCGCTCGCTCGCGCGCCGGGCACTCGAATCCCTAAGTACCCGCTTCCTCGTCCCTCTCCCCGGCGCGTAAGCCGAAGAGAGATAGGAGACGATGAAGATGAAGAGGTCGGCGCAGGCGGCTTTGCTCTGCTGCACAGGCAGCTCCTGACAAGTGGGAGGTGCCTCTCCTACGTACACAGTGCGCGCGTGCTAGTGCGGTCAGGCGTGGCCGGCATACCAAATCCGCGGGGTATTCTGGTCATGTAGCCGGCTGAAGGGGGTGAGGAGGGGGGGAGGTCGCGTCGAGAGCTTCTCTGCGGCCGAGAAACGCGAGGGGGGTGGTATTAATTGGCTTACGAGGCGACACTCATTAGCACTTTGAGTACGAGGGGACACCAGACCCATGAGAGAGAATGAGAGAAAGACGCTCTGTTCCTCTGTCTCTCTCCTACTTCTTCTTTGGCTTTTTAGTCTCCTCTTTTTTTTTTGTTCGCTTCGAGCTTGGTATATATAGCTCTCGTTGCTTTTGGTTTAGTTACTCTGTCGGCTGCGCCTTCGTTATATTTCCTGCGCTGCGAGGACGGGGCCACGTCACGCGGCGGTAATGCGATCGTCGATTCTCGAGGCTGCCAGCGGCTTACCGAGCTGTGTATAGAGAGCAGAAGAGTTGATGTGGCTCATCGTAGCATCACGATTCTACAGCGCTACTTTAATTCACGCGTATGATAATCAACCCATTTTCCCGGTTAATAGAATAGAATAGAACTTGGTGAATTTTGTTGTTTAACTTGTAGATAGAGTTTAGTAGCTAATCGGAAAAAAATGTATGTAATTTGATAGAATTGCAAACTTTTCGAATTTATTTTTAAAATGTTTACGACTTGATTTGATACTTAACACGTATGACAGATTTTTACGTTTATGTGCTTTATATTTTAATATGGGCTATCATTTATGTTATAAAACTGGGCAGTAATGTATTCTGGAGGCGGGTTGAATAATCAAACGGCTATATATATCTCAAAAAGCTGTATGCTTGATGTCCAGCTTTCATGCAGACAAAATTATTAAAAAGCAGCAGAAATTTTTGCAAAAATTGAAAATAAGATTTACACAAACACGAAATTTGCCATAAAACATGATTTACAACGAATTATTTACGTTTAAAATTTTAAAAACGAAAGAACTTTCCAAAATTTTCATCCCAAAATCCGGATTCCCAGCCAGCAGTAATTTTGGAAGTACATAAATCCCAGTAAAAGACCGAGAGCCCACGTGTGTAAGCCATCGCAACGCGATCCTCTCCGCCCTTGACCCTCAGCCCCGTGACCCACAATTAATCCTCCAAAAGGACGCCTCGCAAGGGCAAAAAGGAAAAAAGCCCTCTCCACAGCAGCATTCCTCCTCTGCGCGAGTAAAGCAATAGCTCTCTCATGAGATCCTTAACAGCAGCCAGCGAGGCAGCCACCCGGACAGCAGCTCGTTGCAGCTCGAGAGAGAGAGATTAATCTGAGCGTGCATCTCCGCCTAGCAACAGAGCAGAGAGACTGAGCCCTGATACTTTCCGATCCGCCTCGTGGCCGCACGCATAATCGAGCCGCTCTCGCGTAGGTGTCCACGGGGGACGCTCGCTCAAGCAGGCCCGGTTCGATTGGCCACGCGGCGCTGGATTCGCATATTTGCGGTCTACCCGCTCTGCGCCGTACTCCGGCTCCCTCGGCCAACTCTCGGTAGATCCAATTTGGATTCGGCGACGTCGCTCTCTCTCTCTCTCTCTCTCTCTCTCTCTCTCTCTCTCTCTCTCGCTCTCGACCTTGCGCGACGGCCAAAGGGACACACACACGCTCTCACCCACACGACGCTCCCAGCGTAGACAATGTTGCTCGATAAGGCATTGTTCCTCTCTCTCCGTCTCGCGCAACAGCCTCTCTCTCTCTCTCCTGAGCCTGCGCTCGCCCAGCCTGCACCCACGCACACTGATTCTGAGAGGAGCACGTAGGTATATACTCGCGGCGCGCATATTGGACTCTGTTGCTCTCGGCTGTCTCCGCAAAGCGGAGCTCTCTCCCTACAGGTTATGTTTCCGCAGCTCTCCCATCGCGCGCGACGGCCCCGTTTCTCTCTCGCCGCTTGCCTATACGTATATAGCCGCATGCCTCTTGTGCACGCGCGCATTGCGCAAACACACGTGCAACCCCCTCTGGTGTATACACGCGCGTACGTGTGCGCTTTTCAGCGCGCCTATATTAAGTGCATCTGCGCCGCACACGCACTAATACCCCCCGAGAAGTGCCGTTTCTCCACCTCTCGCACTTGACGCGCCGTGTCGTCGTTACGCTATTTGTCCAAATTACATTTATTATATATAAGCCGCAAAGCACAATGGGGAATCTCTCGCGCTCTAGCCGAGAGCCATTTACGCGGAACGGAGAGCGTGAATAGTATATATAAGCGCGATTATGGCGCCCACCCGCAGGAAGCTCGCACGTCCTCGGCCCTTCTTTTTCGCTTTAATCTCTTTGCCGCGCGCGTCAAGCCCATCGGCCTACGTAGTTTAGACGCGCGGGATAAGGCAGCCGCACGATGCCGATCTCTCACTCGCGAGCGACGTTGAATTACGCGCTTTTACGCGAGGCCAGGCCGCATGAATAAATTCATTCGCCGCTGCGATAATGGATGGACACTGCGGGGCTGCTGATGCTGCAGCGCGCGCGAATTAAATGCTTCGGTATGTGGGATCTGAAAAGGATGATGAATGTTGATGATAAATGTAAGATTCTGGAGCTTATGCATACACACTTGTTTCTTTTTCGCCGCTGAGGCTCTTGCTGAGGCTTCGGAGGAAGGCTAGTGTTGTATATACGCGAGTTTTGTTATTAAAATAGAAGGAGGTAAGAGAGAGAACCTGATTTCGCAGAAACGAGAAGGCGAGGCGCCTTTGTTTATACCCGGGCAAATCCGCTTTGCAAATGCCACTTCGCCGGAGTAGATGATGTTTGCTGTTTCAATAGGATTACAGTAATTACATGGTGCTTCAGTGTTGCTGCTCACTATATTTCAAGAGTAAAAATCATAATGGCAGAAATGCCATTTCAAGCCTAGTGTTTATATAGCAAGTTTTTGTAACGGAATTAATTGTCAATATTCTCTCTAAATCTTTCTATCAATGGGTACAGCGATAATAAACGCTCAAATTTCAAGGACAATTGATTTCGTTAAATTTGTGTCAATTAATAATGCATCATAGCTATGCTGGTAAAACGCTAACGTTATTTCGCGACTAAATTATTTTGAGAAGCGCTTCCTTTAACATTTACGTGTCTATATAATATAGACTTTACTGCAACGATCAAATATTAATGAATTCCTTTCACAACTATATTCCGGCACATTCTCCGCATATACTGCATTCTTGGGTGGTCAGTTAATTCAATACCGCCATGGTAAACCTTTTAAACCAATATTTCAATACATTAACACTTTATACGCGATAAATTGGTCTTAAACGATTACTAACGCGTTCATCAAACTACCGTCAGACTAGATAAAACAATAAAACCATCCAATGCTCCAGGAATAAAATTGCTTTTTTTGTTTCCTCATCACCAGCGTCAGTGGTAAATTCAACCACAGATAAAATCAAGCCCATTAATTTAATCCTTATGGATGCGGACTCGGCCAGCTCGCAATCTTCTCCCCCAGCGAAAATCCTTGCGAGTTCTATATTTAAAAGAGGCACTTTCCAATCTGGCGTACTTCCCACACTGCACACGTTTAAGTCTGCTGCTGCTGTCGCTTGGCGTCGATTCGATTTACGCGACGATCGAAGCGCGCTGCCTGCGCGCGCGGCTGCTGCGGGATCGGTCTCCCGATTCCAGAACAAGGACGGCCTGCCACTGACGCTCACTTAGTTGCCTCGCTCTCTCTCTCTCTCTCCTGCCTCTCCTTCTCTCCTCTCCCTCTCGCTCTTCCTCGCGGCGTCCTATCTCCAAGTCGAAGTAGACGTTTTCTGCATCCGACGTGTTGTCTCGCCCCCGCCTCTCTCGCTCTCTCCTCCAGACACTCGTTTCGTCGTCTTCGCAGGGATTTTAGGCTCCGAGTCGCTGACTGCTTCAACGAATCCGTCCTTCTCGCTGGGAATTGGGCGAAAACGGGAGTGCCGGGGAGAGAAAACAGCGCGCTGAGAAATCAAAAGAGAGAGAAAAAGCTGGGGGATGCAAGAGTGAATGAGGGACGGGAGAGTAACGGACAAGAGCTGGAATAAGGAAGTTGATGAGCAGAAAGGATCCGCCGGCAGGGATATTTCTCGGCCAGCGGAGAGAGCGAGCAGTCGAGCGCGTCTCATTGACTGCTTCCTACCCCGGCTCCTTCTTTCCGTATATACACAGCCGTCTTCCCCTTTTCTCTTCCATCTCTCTCTCTGGAATCGTCTTTCTTCCTTCGCACTTCTTTCTCCCACTTCCTCTGATTATGCCGGGGAGAACTGCCGAATTGTCGTCTCATTGCGAGCAAGCATCCTCTCCCTCCTTGTATATACATACCCGGCATATCCATTGTGCCACGCGTACACCCACAGGCTCCGCTGCCACTTTGGAATCCGGCGAGCGGTGCGCGCTATTCTTTGGAATTTCCTACTTTGAGCGTGTACACTACGGCGAAGCGGAGAATGAGAGAGACGACTACTACTACTTCTGCATAGAGCCGTGCTGCTATAAGTGGACAGCCGAAGGGAGTCGAGACTAGGACGCCACCTCCGCTCTCGAAAGCCGTTTTATTAAGAATATTCGTGAACAAGCTCCGCGCCTTCCTTATTTGTAATATTTCCCAGCTCTCGCGCCTCTCTCATCCCTCTGCGCGTGTCTCTGCAATAAACGTTTGTTTTTTAGATGAGGTATATAAGGAGGAAAATTATTCCACGTGAATTTGTATGGAAATTTGATGCCCCTCGCCGGAACAACGCGCGGCTGCTGCGCGAAACGGAAGTTATTGCCTCTCTCGGAGCCTGCTCATCCGTGGATGAAAAAAAATTAGTTAAAAATTTCGCGTCATTTAAATTGCAATAATAATTCATTGAAAGCGTATACATATCTCTTCATCCGTTGACAAATGCGTAAGGCGCAGAGGTGGGTACGGACCGATTCACAAAAAATCGGGCGCTCGACTGAAAAGGGAAACTATAAAACCAGTTGAACTTGAAGATCTTAATTACACGCTACGCTCCGCGACACAGGCGACGCGCTCGCATAACCGGTTCTCCGTCCTACAAGTTTCCCGAAAGCTGCAGGGCCTCAACTGATTTTTCGCGAGCGCGACCTTTTTTTCTTCTTCTCGCTTCAATCTCGGAGCACATAACGCACAACAATTGCCCATTGTTCAGCAGGCTTCCTCCGGCGGAACAATCAGAGGTACGCTTAGCCGTCTGTATCAAATGACTAAGTACTCGGCAGCAGATCATACGCGGAAGGAGAGAGAGAGAGAGAGAGAGAGAGAAAAAGTCCCCATTGATGGGCCGCAGCTCTGCGCCGGGACAGACGCACATGAAAGAGCGCAAATCTATTTTGCCGCGTGCGCAGACGTCCTCGCATCAGCGGCGGGGGCCGAGACCTTCCGGCTTTTCTAGGCCGCGCGGAATAATAATAAAAGCGATGAATTTCGCGAATGTCCCGGCACGCAAAAAGGAGAAAAAAAAGGAGGGAGCGCCCTCCCCCGGGGGCAAACAAAGGCCGCCGTACGCGTTCCATCGAAAAACGTGCCTTTCAGAGAGTTCGCGGAGAGTGCACGTGCGCGCATACGGGATGGCGGCGGTTCTTTTGAATCGCGGGACCTAGCGCACGAAGGACGAATGGGGGAGACGAGGAAGTGGAGGAGAAAAGTGGGTTAAATATGCAGGCTGTTTGCCGAGTCTCTCACTCTCCTGCTCTCCTGGCCTCTCGCTCGACTCCATCGGTCTAATTGCGGTAATGCTCACAGCCCACGGCACTTTACTTGGGCGCCGCGCCGCCGCCATCGCGGTATATAGTCGCGCCGTCGTCTAACTTGAGCGCGCCAAACTACCGAGGCTCCGCGCAATCATCCGGAGCGCCGGCTGCAAAAGCTCAGCGACAAAGCGCGGCCACTCGGTATGAGTGCTAGAGGCTAGCTGTAGGCGTATTTTGCGATGTCATAATGACGACGGTTACTTGTGTGTATCGATATGGACTATTTTGATGATTTTTTAATCGATTTAAATAGTTGTGTATACCTATGCTGGCTAGTGTGGTTGTATTAGATTGTTTTTTGAAAACCACCGTACGGTTCAATTTTTGAAAAGTTTATTTTTACAAAAAAATGGTTATTATTTTAAAGCTTTCCAATATCTTCAATAGCTCGTATGGATATCTTATGAAAACGTTATTACGCATAAATTTATCTTACAATTACATACACCAAACATTATTTCTATGTTACAACACGTGTTTAATCATAATTTTTTCTTTTTGTTGCAGGTGAGTTTCGGACGTAATTCAATTAACCTAAATCTCCTTTACCCTGGAAGTTTGAGTATGTATAATATCATGAATAATCCGTATATTACAAGGAATGTACATTTAGTCTGAACAGTGTTACACGATGAACACGTTATCCATTAGCTATTCATACTTTGTGCAAAACGAATTTCCTGTAAGTTAACCTTGTTAACTGTTGTAAACTAATCAATGAATTTCTATGAAGAAATAGTGTAAAAATTTGCGTTTTATATGATTTTTAATGCAAAACGCATTTATTCAATACATATTTAGAAACTGTTGCTTAGGTAGAAAAAAGATAAAATGCATCGAGCATGTATAAATTTGCTTCTACAAAGCTTGATTGCTACTATCTGCTATATAGTACCTGAATGAACTATGAAATTGCTTATCAGTTAATTTATAAAATATTAAAAATATTTAATAACATTCATAAAAAGTCTGAACGTAGTGAATTAGAAAGTTAAATAAAATTATATTCTTCCGCCTAGACATTTAAAACTTATTCTTCTTTAAAAAGTTATGCACGAAAATTCCTTTTCAAAGTGTTAATTAAAACAGAAGTTCTTCAGGCTTCTTAAACAGAGTAACTTTTCCACTCTAAAAAAAATCGTTAGAGCCAAACTTATTTCCATCCTTAAAAAAAAATCCCACGACACTCGACTGATTATTCGTTTTCTTAATCGAATGCAAAAAGAAAAGAGGGGGCCGACCACGGAAACATAATAAGAAATACTCGGCCGTTCCGCTTCTTTTATCATTCGCTTCTCTCCCAGTAGGCGCTCCCGCTCCGAGCTTTTCATAATCTCTCCCTCTCTCTTCTCTTGCCAGCCAGCCTCGCGCTCGACCCATTTCCAAGGAGTAGCTGCTATACTCCTTCTCGCGCACGCGCTTCAATCTTAAACAGCCCATCGCGTTCGAGTGGTCAGTCTAGCTCGTCTACTCATTCTCGATCCATCTTTCATTTTTCCCCGCGAATAGCGAGAGATGAGAAACAAAAGATATCGTCGCGCGCCTAACGGATGACTATCGCTTTTCTTCCCCCGCGCACGAGAGCCCGGATTATTCATCCAGCGCGCGTGCCTATCTCTCGCCTATACTGGCTCTTTCGCTCCGCGTCCCACCCCCGCTTCTTTTGCGCTCTTTTGACTTTATTGCGCGATTCAGCGCCTGCGGAATTTCGATATTAAATTTTCCCTTCTTTTTGAATTTATTCTACGGCTTTCAATCAGTGGCCGCGGCGAGTATTTTGCTTTCTTGGAAAATCAATTAAATCGGCTCGAAAATAATCGGAGGATAATCAGTGGAACACAATCAAATATGCAAAGAATAATAGACGTGAATATTATTGATACTATTCTCTTTACAACACACAGAATTATTCCACGACATACCTATTTGACGTTCTACATTAGTGCGTATGTACAACCATACTTTTTTACATCCATTACCACCGATACGAATAACGCCCCGGCCTAACAGACCAGCTCCCGCGCGACACTTTAACCCGAATGAAATTCCAGGCGCATAAAGTATGGTAATTCTTAAATAGATTTCTCCGTCTGCGGCGTAACTCACTCGCGAAACGGGCACACGTTTTGGACTAGGCGGGGGCGGCTGGCAAAAAAAAAGCGCTCGCGTACGTGCGCAGCCCGGAGAGGGCCTGGGTATATCGCTTGCGCTCGGCGTGTAGTCGGTCGCGCGAGAGCGAAACGACTGGCCATTCCAGCCGGGAAAATGACCGTTTTAGGCGGAAGCGACTGCGCGTTATATAGAGCTCGGGCGCGAGCCCTCGAATAGGGCGCTTATCGCTGGAAACCGATCGCTCTAAAAGCGACGGAGCCTCTCTATCTTTCTCGGCTTCTTGCTCTCTCTCTCTCTCTCTCTCTCTCTCCCCTCGATATTGCGCCTATACAAGCGCGGGGGGGCCTCTCGCTGCAGAAAAGGAAGATCGCCCCGGGAGAAAATCGCGCCCAAGAATAGGAGACAATTTTGAGAGCGCGCAAACGCTTTTCAAGCAAGCCTCGCCTTTCCTCAATCTCGCGCTGCCGGCGTGTCTTTGCCGAGAAGAGCCGGGGGGACGACGAAAGGAAGAGAGTGTGTCGCAAGCGCGCAACGATCGTATCGGCCTTTTCTCCAGCTACTGACACGTTCGCGCCGCGCGCGCGGCCGACTTCTTCTTCTTACGCCCCCCTCTCGGCGACGAATGGAAAAGGAGAGATAGCAGCCAGCCCCGGCTTCTTATTCTTCTCTTTGATTTTTCCTTGGGAGAATGCTGACGGAAAGACAGAGAAGGAGAGGCGAACGTCTCGATTCGAGCCGCAGATATGCAATTGTGCAGAGCGATATATACGAGAGAGGCAGCCGAATCGCGCTCTCGAGTGTCTTAACTCTGCGGCTCTTTGCGGGGGTGGCGAGAGAGATGGATTTTAGCGACTTTGTCGGGCGCACAATGGATTTCGATTTTTCGGATAACGCGCCGCTGCTTTCTCTGCGCGGGCTGATTTTTAGTTCGCTTTGGTAATTGAATTTCGATAAATTTTCGCGCTCTCCCGCTTTTTGTCCCTTGGCTTTTCGAGTGCTGCGGAGTAATGCTCGTTCATTTAATTAATTATTTCGTCGAATCAGTCGCAGGGCTGCGAGAGCCCGCCTGTATTTTCCGCAATGCAGGGCCGCTCAATCAATTCATTTCGTTAATTAAATCCATCTCGTCGCTTGGAATTTGGATTTTGTTATTATTCGACAGTTATGGTTTAATGCGGCCATTTTCATTTGAAGTTGAAACGCCTCGGATTCCCGATACATTTGTTAGCGCGCGGGCTTTGGATATAGTATGAACTTTATTACAACTATTCAGCGATTATTCAATTCAAATTATTTGAATTGAAAATACAGTAATTATTTTCTCAATCTGATTTTTCGCATAACGGGCATTCTTTTTTAATCGAATAACACAATTAATCGGGATTTCAATGCGTTTGAAATATTTATTTATGAAATTACAGAATTCCATTGCAAATTAATATGTTTGTAATTTTTTAAAAATATAAAAAAATAGTGAAGTGCATTAAAAAAAAACCTATCTACAAATCTTTCTTGACCATACAAAGACTTTTCCAAGAGCAACGATTACAATATCGGTTTCTTTCTTACGCAGACAGCCGTTAATTAAAACCGCCGCAAACCGAGTCTGCCCAACTCCCGCGAGGCCGAAAAACTTTCCTAATACCCGCGGCTCTCTGTACAGCGATTTCTTTTAATAAGTGGAAAAGGAGAGCGCGCAGCTCGGTATTTCGCGCCTCCGCCTCCCCCTACCTCGTCGACGTTTGCCAATTGCCAGGGCCAATCGCGCGAAATTTCTGGAAATTAATTCGACGCCGAGTAGCGGTTCAATTTCGCTCAGAATGCCTCGGGAGAAGTTCCCGCATTCTCGCTCGCAGGAAATAAGATCCCCTTTCGTCGCGGCGAGCTTTTCTCCGGTCGTATGAACGATCCTGCTCGATTGCAGGTGGAATCGCTGCTCGGCCCGATTAAAAGTTTGTCCATCTTATTTTTGTGGAAGGTTTTCAAGTGATTTTTTTTTTCTGTCGCTGTGTAAAAGTTTATGGCTGATTTTATAATCGTTAAATTTTTAAGACTTTATGCTGTTTTAATGAAACTTTTATTTTTCAGCTTTCGCAAGCAATTAATTAATTTGATGCTGAAAATAAAGTTTTTATTATGTACTCATATAACTTTTATTTTTATATGACAAATAGTTTTTGCACGTTACCAAGAATTATCAACAAAGCACATTCCTTTCCCCTTATTCAGAATCAATACGTGCCTCAGTAAGCTAGAAATACTCACCGCAAAAAATGAAATTCTTTTACTTTTGCAAGAAAAAAATTTTCATTAAATACAAAGCGGAAAAATTATTAAAATTCCAGAAAAATCTAATAAGTTTCTCAACACAATAGAAATTTTCTCCAGCCATACGCTAGCCACCATATATGAAAAGTCGTGCATAAGCATAACAGCAGAAACTCTACCGACAATCGCAGCCAAAAATGTCTCCTACAAAATCTGTCCAACAAGCAAACATCCAAACGCAGAAGTTAAAAAAACAATAGTTTCCTAAACAAAAGCCTATTAATCTCAGCGACGACAAATATAATTCCCTCTCTAGGTTTAATGCTCAGAGCGAGCGAGCGAGCGAGCGGTAGCAGCGGCAAAACGCACTGGCTGGCCGCCCTCGCCGGAGTAATTTATCCTAACGATCCTCTCTCCTAACGTCGCGCATTGTTTCCTCGCTAGCGCGCATAAAGAAAACGCATTACTGGCCGGTGCGCCTGCATATCGCGCTCTCGCGGAGAGCGAGCTCGACCAAGCGCGTAATCTCCGCTCTCAGCGCGCGCTAGCTCGCTCGCGCTATCGGAGAGAGCCGGCCCGGCGTTACACGCCGGTAATCACCGCCATTACTCAGCCGTCCTTATACTACCCCCGTGCAAGCTCGGGGTTATCAGTCAGGCCCTTTTTCTCAGCGAGGCTTTATCGCTGGGGCCTCTCCGCTGCTCTGTGTACCTATACCATTGTCCGACCTGCTCTCTCATTCTCTCTCCCTCTCGTGTGGCCAAAGACTGCTCGCCGCGGCTTTCTTTCGATTCTATCGGAGAACACCTGCATATCGCAGTGGTTCAAGTCCCGAGCAATGTAAGCCTTTCTACGTCGTTTTAGGGGGGGGGGGGAAGGGAGCATTAATCATTTTCAGAACGACGACGCGCCGGGGCTCGATTACGCGCTTAGGTACCGAGCGCGCGTGTCGCAAAAACCAGATGTGGCCGACTTACCCGCTGCGAATGGCTACACGTGCTCCTTTTCTTTAAGGCTTGTATCGGGTTCTGCGAAGGAATTTTTCTGAGAGGCTAAGAATTATTTTGTCTTGGTTGCGCTCGCTTGATAAGTTCATTTTAATTTTTTCTTTAATGCTTCTTTCATGGATACGGTTGACAAAAGATTTATTTTTATTATTTTTACAGTAAATAATTTATTTTTTATAAAATATTCAAACTGATTAAAAAGTAAAAAGTATAAAATAAAGATTTTTTATCGCGAAATAAAGAAGCAGAGACGCTTTTTAAAAAATAATGAAATGGGATCGGGTTTAAAAGAACGTGTGACCTTCTTTCCATCATCCTCCTTTCCTTTCTTCTCGGCTCGAATGATTTACCGAAAATATCAAATATTACATCTGGAGAGACGAGCCAAGCGTTACGTAACTCCTTATTACGAACGTGTGCAGTTGGAAGGTTTACGATTTTTCGCGTCTTAATTTAGTGGATGCGATAACTGTCAGGGCTGTAAAAATATGGTGTATTTCGTGAATACGCCGCACGCTGCAGAGAGGGAGAAAAAAACAAATTTACTGTGGCGGTAAAACATTTGCTGTAGTTGCCGATCCTCTTTTCTGCCTTTTTTTTTAATGTTCAATATAGAAAAAGCACGCCGTGCCGCGCGCTGCGTAAAGTAAAAATAAAATGAACGATAAAAACATCGATTTGCTTAGCTTTTAGATAGCAAATTTCATTTTACACGCAACAATAACAATATAGATTGGTCTGTCGAATAATCTCCCCTATTTATAATAAAACGTCATCAGCAACAAAAATCATCAAAATTCCACGCAGAATAAATTTTTCTACATTCAGCATAAGAAAACGGCTAGATAAAGAACACAAGCCCAAGCTTCAGAGGACAATTTGAAACTCATGATGCCGTAAGCGTTATTTACTACATCCCTCAAGAAGGCGCGCTTGCGCGCGTCACGCGAAATTAAGGCAGCAGCGAGCGAGGCCGAAGGCAAAAGGGTTCGCTCTCCTCTCCTCTGCGCGTACTTCGTTCTTGCTCGAGCGCGAATTCATTCCACGTGATTAATAGAGAATAGGCCTTTTGTATTCTCGTACATATACTGGGCGCGGTATATAGCCTACTTCCCCGAACGAACGCCCGCGCTCGTAATTCGTCGCCGAGCTATGCAGCGCCCGGCCCCCCTTAATGCTTAAGTATTTACTCCCGCCTTATATATATACAGCGCTGAAGCGAGCTTCGTCTCTATCGATTTTCCTCCCGTAATTAATAAATAGCGCAAGCCAGCGCTGCCAGCGCGCGATCTCACGGGAGAAGCCGACCAAGAAAGAAACAATTTGCATCGAGATTAAGACGGGAAAATGTTCGCTCTCTCGCTCTTCGAGACTTGGGGCTGCCTTTACCCCCTGCTCTGACTTTTTATAAGGATATTGTAGCAGATAGTTCCGTAATTAATTACGGATTATTTGAGTTTTTATTACGGAGAATATCGTTGTTATAATATTTTTTTTTATTCCGAATTAAACGTTATTATTTTTCTTGTTTACCCTCATCAATTTTTTGCTAGGGAGAATAATATTTTTAGATCATCGCCGCTTTTATAAAAAAGCAAATCTTTGTTCAAATTTTCAGAAAAGAATCACTTCCGTGATTCCATTACATTTAATAAAAAAAATTTCCACGCACCAACTATTTTCCCCTCTAAAACAAATATTGAAACAAAAGGCAGCGAAACGTTAAATTCGCGCGGATAATTTGCAGCAGCGAGTCTCGATTTTCTTCCTGAAAAGGGTTAAAGCAGCTTGTAACGCGCGCGCTGGGGGCTTTAGGGCAGCTTGCGTTTGCGTTTGAACTCATTTTCCAGGGACTGGGCGCGCCAACGGAAAGGCTCAGCGCGGATGATTAATTGGGAGAGGGCATAAGGCTTAATGAGCCACGGATTAATGCCACGGTTGCTAGCGCCGCCGCCGCCGCCGCGAAGCTGCCGCGAGAAACGCCCCGCGTGTTTACTCTCCCGGGGGTAGCCGCCGTAATAAGTATATACGCGCGTATTAAGCAACAAGGGCAGGCTTTTATGATCGATGCTTTCGCGGTCGCCCCCCAGTCGATCAAAACTCTCTGCTCCTGCAGCGACTTTTTGCCCCGAGCTTTCTTAGGAAAGTAATGGTCGGAGGGCTACCGCGTGTTTTCGAGAGCGGGAGAGCGCCGGGGAGGGCTTGCATTATCGGACTGCTTTTTGCGCCGGGCTTTTTCGACTTTTCGACTAATGAACGTCGAGGTTCGAGAGCAGGCAAAGCGCGCCTTGCTGTATGTAGGTGCTTTTTTCTCGTTTTTTTCGTTTACCTTTCAAAAATCTGGTTTAATTTTTAAGAACGTACTTTTGGTTTTACAGATAATGAGGTAAAAACTTTTATTTTAGAGCTTGCGTATAATGTATCTCTAAATATACACTATAGCTATATCAGTTCATTAGTCGGTATGCCCGGGTAAAAAACTTTTATAAAATTTATATAAAAATTTTATATAGTAGCCATATAAATTTTTTATACAGATTTGGTTCTAAAAATTTTAATAAAATATTTATAAAAATCATTTTACGTATTTTAATTAAAACACTAACGTACTCTCGCAACTATACCCAGTTTGACCAAACAAATTTAACGAATTCCTATAACGCAAACAGTGTCACCAACTCAACCCAATATAAATCCCCGCCCGTAATAACCGGTAACAACCACCGCGTAATACTCGAAGCGCTGCTCCACTCAAACCATCCGCCGCCGAAAAAAAAAATGAGAATCGAAGGTCGCGAAATAAACGAGCGGGCTTGCACTCGGCGAGACTTCGCTCAGACGATAGCCGGCCGTTTCGGGGCCGCAAAAAGGCGCTTAATGTCGCGACGTATTATGCACGCGCTCGCTCGGTAAAATAAAAGCAAGCCGCATCGCCCCCTCGTCTCCTCGCTCTATCTTATCTGCGTGACAGCGCCGAGAAGAGGCGAGCCTCGTCCCGAGCTTTTTTTATCTCCTCGAAGAAGGGGGGGGGGGGGACGCTGCATTTTTATCAATTTTCTCGGAGAGCGCGCGCGGCACGCCGCCGAGACAGTGATCGAAAGCTTTGGCTCTGAGCCGCAGCGTGTGTCAATCGCTCCCGCTGACTAATTCGCCAAGGGCGCCGCAGCTGGCTCCGAGAGCTTTAGCTAGCCGCGTTGCAAGCGAGTGCTTGCCCTGATTTTTTTCTCAAAGTGTGATTGCAAGCGGGGATTCCCGAGCGAGCGAGATTGGATGTTCCGATTTGCTTTTTCTACCGAGCGATTGCGAGGGGGGTCGCACGGGGGACACTTAATTGCTGATCTGTCGTCAACAGGTTTATTCGTTGCTGTACTTGGATAATTGAAGGAATTTTCGTTCTAGATTTTTTGAGTTTTTTTTTTTTTTTGAGTTAAATGTGAATGTTTTTATTAAAAAATTTGAAAATGAATTAATTCATAATCGTGCCTTGGAACACAGGGTACTTTTTAGTAAAATTGGCAAATATCTCAGGAGTTTATACCGGATTTGGGAGGGAAGATGCAGTATCGTCTTGGAACCCGACGCAGCTTGGAATATCATTACATTTACATAATGGGAGCTAACAGCCGCGCAATATAGACAATCATGTTACACTCCTTCAATAAATATTAGCTTTAATAATTATATGTGACTAGACAGACGACTGTTGTTGTATAATTAAGTTTAAATTTTATTCGGGTCGGGATAATTAATGCTGATATTCCAAAATTAGACATTCAACAATCATATAAATTATTTTATTAATGTGAATTAACTTTGAATTAAATTTTGCCGGAAACTATGGAAATTATTATTTAAAAATTCATTCTGTATAAACAGCATGAACGTATTTAATATCAGCAATTTATAAACTCTCTTTTACTGATAAAAGCGATTCTACTTAAGAGTATTGGCTCATTCATCGCAGTAATCAACTTTATTATAAATATTAATATTTCATACTTCAACTAATTTTTACTTTAAAATTTACTTTAACGCACTGAATGAAAATCTGTTTACTTTATTAAATAAATATATCGTATTTCGTGTGAAAAATACATATCATGTCAATCATTTATTTTAAAATCATTAATTTTATTATTCTATAATTTACCAATATATCACGGATAAAGAAACATCATTTTGAAATTCGCAAAATAATTATATAAAAAATATATGCCAGGAAAAAAGCTGATGAGCTATAGGCAATTAGAGCTAATTAAAAGTAAAAAAACGAAGATGTAATCAAGCAAGTACCATAAATAATTGACTGGCCAACGTTAATTTATTTCCAACGTAATTATCGAAGCAACCAGCCTGTGCGCGTACACGCAAACACGCTTATACATATATACACATGCGCGGGTGGAGCCTTCATAGATTTACGCTTCGAAAAATGCCAGCGTCTCTCCCGTACTCGTAGTTTTGTTCGCAAATTAGCGTCGCCCGCAGTAGGTACATACAGTCCTGCAGTCCCTTAATGGCTAAGCCAGGCACACATAGGCTCTACTCTCTTTGAGAAAACCGGTCGGCTTTGACGGCTCTGCGTGCGAGTATCTCTTCTCTCGCGCTCGGGGAGAAAAAAAGGGTTGCGCGAAGGTAAATATATGCGTTCGGGCGGAGCAGAGGCGCGGCCGTCGTGAGAAAAGAGTCGTAGATTTTGGATTTTGCCGGCAGATTACACGGCGCGCGTCCCACGCGCGCGGCCGTTTTCGTTCACTTTCGCTTTTTTTCCCGGTCGCCCGCCCGCCCACCGGTAGTTTCGTAGTTTTTGCGTCGCGCTGGTAAAACCGGCTTGCGCAGCGGCAAAAATGCGACTTTGTTTGCCGTGTTTCTGGAAACGTTTTTTTAATGTCCCCCCCTCTTGAAATTATCGTTAATCAATTTTAACGACACAATTTTTTTGCGTTTTACAAAACCGTTGGGTTTTACGTCATGAATAATTTCTCCTGCATAAAAATCGGTTTTTTCAATTCTTAATTAAAAGCTACAAGGCATTATTTTAAAATTCAAAACGAATAGCGGCTATACAATTTTTTTCCTATTTATTTTAACAAATACGTTAGAAATTAACAATGAAGTTAAGCCAATTATTTTCTTCTTCACATAATACATTACATAAATTCCTCCTATAATAAATACAGTTTGCATTTCGGCATAAACTTTTCAAACATTAATTTTTCATAAACGTATTATTTCAAAAGATTCTCGACCGCCCAGCAAGCCCAAGTAACGCAGCACTTCCAGGAACCAACTGAATGGCCGCACGTGTGGAGAAAAATCTCAAAACTCAAATCGCCTATACTCTTCGTCTTCCTCTCCGACTCTCTCGCTCTGCAGAGTACACGAGTACGCGGCGCGCCTGTCAGATTAACGAATGTGAATGTAAATTTGCCCGAAGGTCCGGCGCGAGTAGAAGCTCTCTCTGGCAGTGGGTGAAAATCGAATGGGAGGGACGACGCGGAGAATGGCCCGAGCGAAAGAGCGAAAAAAAGCAGGCGCGCGCTCCGAGAAAGAGGTACAGAGGGAGAGAGAGAGGAGAAAGAAGAAGTGGAGAGGAGTGAAAAAAGAACGAGCGCAAGAGAGACAGACGAAATCTGACCGAGGCAACTCGAGCCGAAACTGGTCCCGCTCACGGACCTTATAATAATATCTGCCTCTCTCTCTCTCTCACTTGCTCGCTCGCTCCTTCTGCAGCCTCCCCCTTTCTCATTTCTTTCCTCTCCGTTCGTTCGGTTACTTCTTTTCTTCCTTCGTTCTGGGCCCCTCTCTCGCTTAAGGCCCCGTTCACATAAAACACTTTTAATTTCGACCTTCTCCCCTCGGCTGCGGGGCCGAATTTCCAAAAATCCCGAACCTTATCGAACTGGTTTTCGGCGGAGCTACCTCGCCCGTTTATTTAACGAACGCGCACGTGCGAGCACGCGAGAGAGAAAGAGAGAGAGAGAGAGAGAGAGAGAGACGCGAGCGACAGATTGAATTTATTATCTTTCGTAATCCATTTCGCGTTTCGTGCTCGCGCGCCTTTTTCCTCCCGTTTTATTTCGCCGAGCGTCCTACGGTCGCAGCAGCACGCGCCGGGGCAATTCATTTGAATAATGCATTTCGAAAAGCTCGAATTTATCGCCCCCGCGTATATAGCTCGGCAACGCGCGCGTGTTCCTCGGGTCAGCGCGTTTAATTTTCGCGCTCGTGGGAGAGCCTTGGCTCGCGCCGCGCGCAATCGCGAAAAATGAAAATGCACGCGGGCTATTGTGTCGCTTTATTGCATCCGTCGGCGACGACGAGGGGAAAGTCTCTCTTTTCTTGGGAGTGAGCAAAAAAAGAGGAAAAGAACAAGCGTCACCGATTGCTCTCTCTCGTAGCTTGCGCGGGCGGCATATGAATTTCCTATTACATGCGGAAAACGAGGTGGCGGCTGCTGCTCTCGTGCGCGAAAAAAACAGCGAGGGACGAGGGGGAGTGTATATAGAGGAGAGCTCGGGAGAGATAGAGAAGGAGAAGGAGAGAGAGAGAGAGCCGGAGCTCGAGGAGCCGAGAGAAGGAAGAAAACGAAGCCACAATGCCAGGCCGATTGATTTACGTTGCTCGTTACGCGGTCCGCTGCTTCGAGAAGAGAGAGAAAAAGAGAGGGAGAAAAATAAATTGATAGAGAGCGAAGTTGGCTGCTCTCCGTCTGCAAGAGAGCACGCAGACGAGGATGTTAGGCGGGAGGAGGGAGAAAGAATAGGAAAGATCTAAGCGAAAGGTCGTCTCATGAAAAGTACCGATTGAAATGATGTTAGACTACCCTCCCCCCTCTCTTTCTTCGATATAAATTGGCCCGTCGCTGGGACGACGGATAACAGAAGACAACTCGTATATATATATAGGCGCTCCGAGTGTATTACACGCTTTACTTGTTAGGCGCCTCCGATGAAGTTTCTGCATTCGATGACGCACGAGTGCGAGCGTCTTTATCGGGATGCGTAATTTCCACGAGTAGTTTTTATTTATGAGCCGAGGCGAGTAGTTCGGAATCTCAAGTACCCCGCGTATAACTTGCGCACTACATCTTGCCGCGAGAGCCCGAATATACTCGATGTATCGCAATTTATTTTACGATAACTTTTATTGCCGGGCTCGCGCTCGCGGGGGCGGCGGGAAATTTGAATTTATAACTAGTAAAATCTCGAAATTGATAACGATGACTGATACTCATTGCGCGAACTCTAAAAGCTCTTATGCACACTCATAGGCTCCCATCGGGCAACGATCTTGCCGAGTAACTTTACGAACGCGTTTTACTTTCTATAACGTTTTCACTTTAAGCCGCGCGGCTTCATTTTCCTGCGCGCGCATCGATAAAACTCTGGAGCCGCAAAAAAGAGGAAATCGCGCGCCAGCGATACAAGGAAAAGAGCCGATAAAACGCGCGCCGGGTCATCCTTTGCGCGCCGCGCCGTTTATCACCGCAACCGAGAGGCGAGAGAATAGATCCCGCGCCCGCGCGCAGTCTAATGTCGAAGATAGCCAAATGGCCCGGACGGATCCCACTCTGTTGCGCGATCCTTATAAGGAATTTTCTATAGAAAACGCGACGGAGCTATCGGCGCTGGCGCGTTTCGAGCGATAGAGCGCGCCTCCATTGAGGACCCGTTTTCGAGCGAATGAGGTACAAAAGGAACGTGAGAGAGAGAAAGGAGGGGGGATGGTGCTTAAGGCTTTCTGGTTTTTTTATGTAATTATCAATCAGCTGTAGCTGTTCGTTTGGGGATTTCGAAAAGGGTTTTTGTGTTTAAGTGAAGGCTTAGCTTTTCAAAATTGAAAGTGTAACTAATTTACTAAACATATTCTAAACTTTAATAAACCTGAATGTAAGAATATGAAATTATACTTTAATTTATGAACCCAAGGAATATTAAACTTTAATTTCATTTAATTTATTAAAATTAAAACATAACCTTTCATATATTTAGCTTGTATTTGGTATTTGAAATATTTTTCGTATGTTGAAACAATATTACACTCTAAGAATTTCCTGAAAAATTACGAAACGTACTAAAATCCTTTTAGCATGATCAGACTCGCATTGCTACTATTTTTTTTTTTGTAACAAAAAATGCTCGATATTTGCCTTTTTATTGGCTCCGCAATAAATGAACGTAATCGAAACGATTGCATACACTTCAGCAATACTTTCAACAAATTGAGCAATCGAGCACAAAGCGAATTGAAAATCATTCTGCACTCACCCAACCATTTTCGTTACTTACCATTGCTCATTCAACAAAAATTTCCCAACCCGTAAATTAATCGGAAAAAAAACACTAAAACCTCTTACTTCCATAAAGCAGCAAAACATATTTCTCGAGCATATCCTTAGTCGGGAGCCAGCCGCCAGGTAAACAGCCTGCTAGAACTGCGATACGGAATAAAGCTCGCTTAGAAAGAAAGAAGGCGCAGCTTTTAACCTCCAATAGAAAGCGGGTAAAACGAGATTGCGAAAATTCGAAGCCGACCAAGGGGGGTAGGCTACTGGGTATACATCGTTTAGCGGAAAAATTGAAAAATTTCTTGGGTCGTTAGAAGCAGTGGGGGTGGGGGGCGACGGATCCTAATAGACCATATCGAGGCGGCGGCTGGCGTCGCTCTCCTCCGTTCACGTAGGGATATATATATATATATATATATAGAGAGAGAGAGAGCCGGTAGCCGTTTTCTTATTACGCGAGAGGCTGGCTCGTTCGCTCGTATAGTTCGATTTGGCCTAACGTGCCGAATCCCCGGGTCTTATGGCTTATGTGCTTTTATGCGCGAAAAAGAGGGAGGGAGCTGTTACAGCAGCCTTTCTCTCTCCTGCGCTCTCCGACGCTCGGACGTGTGAACGGGTTTTGAGCTTGGATTACGTGCTCGTTCAGACGTCAGCGGCTGCGCGCGCCTGCATTGTTTGTCTTCACGCCCTTCGGCTTCGTTTACGCGCGAAATTACGGAAATACCTGTATATACACGCCAGAGAGCGAGAGAGAGAGATTCTCGGTGCTGAAGTAGCGTCTTGCAGTAGCTACCGGTTCGACACACACCGCAACCTCTCCTATAATGCATCTTGACGTCGTTGGCTCTTTTCAGGCAAGCGCGCCAAACTCTCTTTCTACCTCGTCGCTTTCGCCTGCTCGCGCGCACACCACCTATTCAAATTCCCATTATTCGCTCGTTCCATTATGCCGGCTCGCTCGTTCGAGCTAGTTTTCTATTTATGGATAGAAGATGCTTTGCCAGAGAGAAAAATAGCCGACTTTGAGAGCTGTGCGTCTTTTCACGTGCTACTCTATATTTATGTATGTGCCTGGGCTTGCTCGCTAATTGAATGATTAGTGGAAAAATATTTTCATCATTTTTTCTTTTCAATCAATGGTGTACAGTTATCTATGTAAGGAAAAAATGCTAAATTATGTAACCTGAATCTTTTTAATATTCAACATCTGTAATGTTATTGTGCCTTTACATATGATTATAGATAAAAAGAACTCTCACAATGGTATAAAAAAAATTCACTATATACACATCTCAAGAAGTCGACAGAGCGAGCTCGTTGAGCAAAGAATTTTTTTCTCAAGCTGAACTCATGATGAGAATCTTTTATCAAAAGACCGGCTTACATCGCACATTCTTTTGTGGTCCCTCTGCCCTCTGAAAAATTAAATAACTCTGACTAGCAGCCAAAACAAAATCAAAATGAAAAAAAAAACTTGCACATAAAAACAACGTTCTCTCAAAGTTCGTCCCGAATCTGCGTTTAATACAGACGAAAAAAAAACCCTTAAACGGCACATTTGTCTCCATTATCCCCAATCTCGCGCCGCAGGAGAAAACTATGCCAGATGGATAAAGAAAACACTCGACTCTGCTTACTGACGGGGCGAAGCAAAAAATGAAATCTGCGGATAGCAGGCCAAAGAAAAGCCAAGCCAAAAGAAGGTCGGGGGGAGGCTGCGTCTTCCCGCATACATCGACAAATAGAATCAGCAAGGATACATAAAGCAAAACGAAGCGCGCAGAGGAGTAGAGGAGAGAAAAAAAGCAAGACAAGCATCGAACTCTATACATTCATGTAGCATTTCTCGGCACAGTTTTCAGAGCGCAGGCACACACACACAGACAGACAAAGGGCCGCGTGCGCGCATCCCCCGTAATCCTCCTCCTCTCGTGCACGTCTTCAGCTCTGCGCGCACGTCGATTTCGTCAGAGCGGCAGCAGCAGAAGAAGAAGAAGAAGAAGAAAGTCGGGCCCCCTTTCCTCCTTTTTCCGGGTGCAGCTCGCGCCAAGAGACCAGCGCAGACGGCCAAAGAAAATAACTACACACGCTCCCTCGACTCTCGTAATGCGGCACGTGCGCGCTCGCGCCGCTGCATTTTTAGCCACCTGTGTGTATGTGTCTCTCTCGCAAGTGTGTTGCTCTACGTATGTGCAGAGGCTTCGGGCTTTGTATAAAATATATACTTAATCTGTATTCGGGACACGAAGCGGGCGCACCCGGCCACTGCACACACACACACACAGAGTCGGCGGAATACAAAATTTCCCGTATTCAGATGGCTCCGCGCGCGAGCGACAGAAATTGACTTTATTGAGGTTTATTGATCCGCAATATTGTGCCTCGGTCCTCCCTATATGCACGCGTATAAGCGGACGCCTTCGTCGCGATATATACGCGCCTACGCAGGCGGGGGGAGTAGTATTTCAGCGCGCGCGCGACGTCTACGAATTTCGCGGGGGCAAAAAAAGAAGCGAGCGGCAAAAGTTTCGATGCGTAACCGTATATAGTTGCGCGGGGGGGACGAGTGTATTTCGTTTAGAGCCGCAGCGACTTTGTACTTGGCGCTCCGGCTTCTTTCCCTTCTCTTATTTTTTTTTATATTGGACGCGTCGCTGAGATGAAAATTTATACGCCTTGCCTTACTCGAATTTACGATAGCCAATTCCTGGGGCGCTTATCGATATGCGCTCGAGATCCGCGAGTGCGTGTATGTTTCTCCACGATAACAGTCTGCTCGTTGGAAGGAAAAAAATGCCCGCACGGCTACGTATACAGCGAAATCGCACGAAATACAGGAGAGAGCTTATCGAGGAGCGTCTCGGAGTTGCGGACTCGGGTTATCTAGATAGCGGCTCGTCTAGTGCGGACGCTCGGCGTTAAATGCGCTATCTCTCGAGAATTTTCCGGTGTACTGCGGCTGCGGTGCGGAGAGGAGCGTGAGTCACGCGGCGAGCATGACTGCCCCACTTTTGGCCCCCGCGAGTTATTACGCTCGGTTATTAATTCGAGATCGCCGAGATATTTGATTGCCGGGGCTATAGTTGTTTCCAGGAATTGCGCAATATACGGCTTATTCTGCTATTGTTAATCTTTCTTTGTTCGTTGATAGCTTCATCATACAGATCGGAGCAAACATTGTTTCAGTTTACTTTTTCGAGCTCTCTGCGGTGTACTTGGTTAACTGCAAAAAGCGGCAAATTTATTTTACTTGCAAAAAAGGAAAATGCCGCTTGATGGGGAGATATTATTTTTTGTAACTAGAAATAAATTAAAACTTTTGAGATTTATCATCCCGACTGGAGCCAAGAGGCTGGCCACGCAGACAGTAGTAATAAATATAAAGATTTATGATATATTGAAAACTCCTTGGAGTAGTTCTCTACTCGCAGTGGTCTCGCGATAAAATCAAAAAATCCGGAGATTGATGCGAGATCAATTTAAAAGTGACAAATTGAAAAGATATAATTAATAAGGGAATATAAATATTGGCTGCGACGCTCCTTTAGGAAGCTGCAGAGGCGGGCGCGCTTGTTTGCTAGGTTATAAAAGCATACGTGCTTCTTAAAACATAAGATAATAGCAACTTTTACGAAAGTTCTTTTTAAACTTTTTGGTTTTCTTGCGCTAATAAATAACGAGGCTTGCGCTCGTAAAAGTTTAGAGCTGCTCAGAGTTAAAATTACTTTAAAGAAACTTGGAGAGTGTTTGAAGAATAATTGTCTCGTAAATAGTTGGTCAGTACAAAATACGGCAACTTGTAAATTCAAATATTACACGCTAAGCGCAACTCCAATTACTAATAAAAACGAATAATTATCGAGCCTAATGCAATCCTGCATTTCTCAACAACCAAATAAATTAACCAAGAAGCAAAAAATTTGTTTAAAATTTGTAAAGCAGCACGGTCCCTCCCCCGTCTACATAGAAACGGTAACTTCCAAGTATCATAAAAAAAAAGCTCGAGCGAGAGATAGCCGAGCCTATACACGCGATTTTCTCAGGATCCCTCAGCTTGTATAATATACGCGATCGGTTTATCGCTTAATCAGACCTCTCTCGCTCTCTCGTCGCCGTTCCCCCCTCGGTACACGCTTTCTCTCTCTTTTCGTGCAAATGCGTGTCGGCTCGCCGAAAATAAAGGGAAAAAAGAACAAGACGAAGGAGGGAGGAGAGAGAAGGAGATCGTCGGCGCGGCGGCGGCAGCCAAGAAACAGGCTGCAGCTCTCTCGGCTCGTGTATAAGGGAGAGGGCGTTCGCGCTCGCCGGAAGAATGGTTTCTATTGCCTGAGAATATTGCCGTGAATATTGCGACGATACTTTGGCCCCGCGCGCGCGCGCTCGCGCTACACGCAGCGAAAGGGGGGAGGCAGCGGAGAGGAAGAGAGCGGAACGAGGGTCCAGCCTCGAAAACGCGAATGTTCTCTCGAGAGGGGAGAGGCCGGCTCTCTCTCTCTCTCTCTCTCTCTCTCTCTCTCTTCTGAAAATATTTGGACTCTCTTGCTCGGCTCGTAAAAGCAAATGGCGAGAGCAGTCGCGCACACTAACCTCGCTGCTGCTGCTGCTGCTGCACACACGGAGACAGGTCCGGCAAGTCTCTCCCTCTCTCTGCGGGGTATACACGAGTCTCTTAAGCGGCGGCCACCTAACGCAGAGAGAGAGAGAACGGACGTTTCGCATTCCGCTTATGCTCGCCTCTCGTATCGGCCGTCTGTTTATAACCCGTGATACTTAAATATCACTTTCGGCCACGGCCCCACGACAAGCCCCGCACGTCAAACCTGGAGTGCGTATACGCCCGGAGCGTATATCGATTTTCCGGCCCTGCAAATTAACGAGCTGTGAAAAATAGATATACACACGGCCGCCGCCGCGTTATAACGTTTAATGGGGACAGCGAGGACCAAAGCCGCGCTCTTTTGTGTATCGCAAATAATTTTGTAAATGGCCGTTTCGGAGAGACACCGCCGGGGATACGGGCTTTATTGTCAGCTGTTATTTTAAATTGAATATTTTGGGATTGAAGCGACCGTCGGCGCTGGGCTCGAGCGCATTTGTATTCGTAAACATTTTGCGACAATTGGATTCGCTGCCCCAGCCTGTGTAATGTATCGTTTATTTTTTTGTTATTTTTTGGTATATGGAGCGAAATGACTGATGGGCGCGATGTTACTGACCGTTTTTTAATTAGTCAATTTAGTTATAACAGTTTTTATTGTTAATGATGCAATTTTTTCATAATTATTATTTTTGTCTGTTACAGGTGAGTGTGCAAAGCCGCAAAAACACATTAGGTCGCGATAGCTTGTGGTAAGGCAAACTTTATTCTTCCCATTATTCAGGCTTAAATTCTGCCTATCCTCAAACTTGAATTTAAAATTTCATAAACACTAGAAATAATACGATTACCAGCCATAGCCCGTAAAATTACGTAGGCGCATAAAGCACTTAAATCCTCGACTTTCCCGAAAACTCTCCGCCACTATAACTTCATCCCCTCGGCAAACAAAGAAAAAAAAGCATGAAAAACGCCCCTCCGATCAATCGTCGGTTTAACGGAGCTCTAGCGGCGAGCGCAGATAGAGGGAGGGGGAGAGGGGGGCGTGGAAAGAAAATCGGCGCTTTGGAAAATTCATCGCTGAAACGAGCATAATATCAATTACTCGAGCGGCCAGATTTTAGGGATTAAAGATCCGAATAATTTTACGCGATTATAGGAGAGGAGCGCCGGGGCTCGCTGCAGCGCGGCGCTCCTAGAGCTTATCTCGCAAGTTATAACGTCGTAGATATAATCTCTGATGAAATCAGCCCGGAGAGCCGTAAGCCTCGCTCGCATTTCGCCTCATCGGCTGCGCGCGTACTGCTGCGTAATTTTATCGCTCTGCACACGTAGCCTTCTCTGTACACAAGCCTATCGGCTTTTTTTCTCGCCGGATGTATATCGCCGAGTAAATTGATATCGGCATCGCGAGAGACTGCCAAGCTACTCGGCCGAACTCGAATATTTTTAGCATTCGGCGCAAAGGTGGAGTTGAGGAAAAAAAATTGACGGGCCTCTGAAAAATAAACTTTCGAAAAAGGAGTAAGAGGATGTAGTCTGTCGCGCGAGTCGTGTGCAGAGGGAGCAAAAGGAAAACGCGAGGAGCTCCTCGAATCGATAATGACGCCCTGGCAGAAGTACCTTTGCCTTCGAGAGAGAGAGAGAGGCTCGATGTTGCGCGGGTGTCGAGAATGTATAGAGGGAGGCGAAAAAAGAAGAAGACGCGAAGAGGAGCAAGCAGCCACGAAGAGGTGATTGCGAAGTTTCTTTCTTCCTCTCTACACTGGTTCCTGCATCTTGAGCGCAGTGCCTCCATCATCCAGCGAGAGAGAGAGAGAGAAAGAGACAGAGCTCCTAAAGACGCGCTCTTGCGCACGGGGCGTTAATTTAAACATTGGCGGGGGTATACAGGCTCGAGCTGCATTTCCATACTCGAATATCCGGTGTGTGTGGGGGTACCGGGTCCGTTTTATAAGTACGGAGGGCCGGAGGAAGATAGAGAGATAAAACCGGGAGGAGAGATATTCCGGCGTGAAACACGGCCGCAGGAGAGAAGGAGAGGCAAATCACGGGAGCAGAGCGCAGTCAGCGCGAAGAGGCCCGTATTGTCTGTGTGTACTGCGGCGGGCTCTCTGCGCGCAGCTCTCCCGTACAAACGGCGCGGGCTCGGAACAGAGACAGCTAATTATTTAGACACGCTTGGTCGCCACCCCATCGATCACTCCCACGCCCTCCCTCTCGCGCCCCTTCGCTCTTTGCACTTTCGGCCGCGCGCGCAATCCAAGTTTCCTGCCCCGACACGCCAGCCCGCGGCTCGTGATTCTAGCCGGATGTGCGCTGCGTTGATGCAGGTATTTGGAAATTTTGGATGGTTTCAAGCGGCTGTTCGAGCGTGCTGGTTTATCGTAGGTTCGAAATGTTGAAAATTTTATATATTATATTTTTGATTAACTTTAGTTTTACTTACTTTTGAAGAAACCTCTTATTCGCATTAGGGGATATTTCATTGTAGCTGAATGCAGAATAAAAAGCAATTTTAATTCTAAAGAGTTTTTAAATTTACTGCATCCAATTTAAAATTGCAAAACAGGGGCAATAAAATGGAAAATATCGCGCCCATCCATCCTGCTTACAAAACTGTTCAGCCGAATCGCTTTAAAAAAATATTTTCCTCGAGCTCATTAAACTTATCATTTCCGCATAAAAGAAGAGCCCCAGCACACTCACTTTCCTCTGCCTTAAACATCAACGCAAGCGCTAAAATGAACCAATTAATCCTCGACAACGGGAAGCATAAAAATGAGATTAGCTCGCGAAGAGCGGGAAACAATGCCGTGAAGTATGTGACGTGTGTCATAGCGCGCAAAGCGACCCCTTAACTCTCTCACTATGAAAAAGCAGCTCGAGAAAGAAACAAAGTGCGAGCAGCGGCAAGAAGAGAGTTCTCGCTCCGCAGCCCGGGGCGGCAAAAGAGGCGAAAAAGGACCCGCGCTGAGAATAGAGATTGCCAGGCTAAAGGTGCTTGATTTTAATTTCACGGAGCGCGAGCCTTCAGCCACCGAGTGCACCTCTCGTATATACACGCTCACAGCAGCTTGTATATATATATATACGCTCTCGCGCATGCCTCTAATTTGCGAAGCGCATAAATTTCGGGGGACGCGCGGCCAACTTACTATCGGCGCGCGCGCTCGGGCGCAGTGCAAATTTTCTCGCAAACAGTGACAGGCCGGCCTCTCTCGCGAATTATGCTTTATTAGGCAAGCTTGACTGTGTGTACGTGGCTAAGGGCTGCGACGACAATTACGCGCTGGACGCGCGCGTGTTGCTGCCACCGCTGCTGCTTCGTTCGAGTGCCGGACAACAAACTCGACCGGCCATTACGCGCGCAAACAGAGCTCAAGCCTGGCGCCCATCGCGACCTATTTCCTTCTGCCTACGCGCTGACTATAGTCGGGCTGCTACTGCTGCCAGCTGCTGCTGCCGTTGCACTGCCGAGTGGGGAAGCTAATTATTTTTCGATGAGTTAATTGGTTATTATTGTAGGTGGATAATTTTTTCTTGTCTCTTTTTTAGGATGCAATAGATTTTCAAGAATTGTGTTAAAAGTGCGGAAGTAGGATAGTGCAAAGAAATTGACGTGCGCGTAAAAATTGAATAATATATAAAATCCATTGTGCAAATACATCGGTGCGAAATTTTCACTTAATCGGAAGCTCCGCTCGCCGGCTTATCGCTTACAGCATTTCGAAAAATTCTATTACGAGCTTCCCGGCATTAAAGCTTTTTACTGTTTTATTATCGTTGGGCATAGTATACTTTTATCGTTTTTACCTTTATAAATTGATTCGTGCGCTATAAAATTCGCCGCCCTCCCCCCATCGTCGCGGCGCGGGGGGGAAAACGTTACGCTACGCGGGAGCCGCTGCCGATCTGGTTACATTCCTTGCTCGTTTATTGCGCTGAAATCTGATCGGCAATGCCTTTCATACAGTTGCGCGCAAAACTTTATAACTTCTCTCTTTTTCTCTCTCTTGCTTGCTCGCCGATTCTTCTTGCTGCAATATTCATTCTCTGAATATTCCGGTGCGCAATTTTAATTTATTTACAAGCTGTCTGTAAAGTTACTTTAAACTTTTATTTGCCTCTTATTTATAAATGGAGTTGCTTTGGCGCAGAACAAATATACGCAGCATTATTTTAAATTATCGAGCGCTGTATCGCTCGTTTTATTGCTCGGAATTATATCGGTATAAGTATCGACTTACTGAATTGTTCAATTACCATAAAAGTAGGGATATTTATCTTTATTTTGGGTAAAGAATTACAATCGCTTTATAAATTCCGATTTTTTTGGCAGTTATAAAAAATATCAGAAATATTCACGGATAAAAGTATAGTCAAAGGATGTCGAGTATTTTTATTTTTCTAAAAATAAAAAGAGCTTTGCAGTCTATGATATGATGCAATCAGAATAATTCATTTGAAATATTTGAAATCAAATAAATTTACTTAAATAGAATTCAAATTGAATTCATCGATTCGATAAAAAAAAGAAAAAAAAAACACTGATGAGCAAAGCGAAAGCAAGCGGATCAGATTAATTTGATGATTAGCTGGTCAAAGTTTCACATCAAGTTTATTTTATTTTAAATTCTAGGCTAAATGAAGCATAAGCATTTTAAAGTTAAAATATATATCTAATTCCAAAAACGTTAATGTCAAAATCAAATTTTCAAACTAAACAATCCCTGATATTTTCCAAATCGTGCCTTCAGGAAGAACCGCAGCAACAAAAAGCAATCCCAGGCTCGCACCGAATTACGCAAAGTAGCCGTGCCCCAGCAACAGCTGTAATAATGATCGCCGATAACCTCGTAATCGCGAATCCTCGCGGGAATCCGCGTATTTAATCGCTACTTGTCTGGTAACGCGCGTAATTACGCGGCATCGCTACTCGAAGAATTTTCATCGCTCTTTCTCTCAGCGCTCTCTTATTCGCTTTCCTCTTGCGCTTCGATCGGCGCGCTGTTTTCCTTTTTCCTTGACGATCGGGGGCTCGAGCTTGCTTGCTTTATAGATCGCGAAATTAATCTCGGGGCCGGCTGGCCGATCGCGTGCCGCCGCCGCCGCCGCCGTTAAAAAGCGCCCTCCGGAGTTGTGTACTTACCTTATCGACTGCCACAGGCATCCTCGAGGCGCTCAGCTCGATCGCCCATATTCGTTCTCTCTCTCTCCCTCTTCGTCCACTTCTTCTTAGCCTCTCTTCGGGCCGCGGCATTACACGGGATTTTCAGGGAGTCGAGTGAGGGTGGGCAGCAGACTAGCTCGAGAGCAGCAACATCAGCCGGCGATTTTTCATGCCTTCCTGTGCGTAACGTTCCTCTCTCGTCGCAAGAAAAGTATTTGCTCCCCCTCCCGCCCGTCCAGCTCTCTCTCTCTCTCTTGGAGCTCGCGCAAAATTGCTTTTAGTGCTCTCATTGTACGTGAGACGTCGAGGCCGAAGGGGATTACGATTTAATAGCCGCGCGCCGTTGTCGTCCTCCTCGTCGTCGTCTTCGTCGTCGTCAACGTCGCCCGCTAATACACGTACACAAGAGCGCAACTCTATGTACGCCCGTGAGCTTTCGCCTGTGTATTTGCCCGCGTGATTATGACGGAAGTGCAAATAAGTCGTTTGCATTGGCCTCCTATACGTGCTCGTGTACAACGCGTATATGTACGTACGTGTACGAGTCCCCCTCTTAAGAACGTCGCCCGAAGGTCCGGCCTTCTTGCGCGCTAGCCGGCTTTTTCTATTCCCCCCAGCCCCTGTCGCCAGTCTCTTTTGTCTGCCAGCGCGCGCTAGAGAAAAGCAATGTCGGCTACGCTGGATACAAACATGTATATATAGGCGAGCATTCGGGAAGGGTGTGGGCCCTTGTGTTCGCCGGGAGGGAGTAGGAGTAATCAATGAGCGTTTTTCACCCAAGACGACCACCGAGCTCCGCTTCTCTTCACATATGGGAATTTCATAAGCTCGGCCAGCAGCAGGAGCCAAGCACTGGTCATTACGTATTCATTCGGGGCCACCGAGCATACGTCTCGGCTGTACAGGCCGTCTTCTTTTTTTTTTCTTTCTTTTGGTGAGTTTTTTTTCCATCCATGGGGCTAACCCCTTCTTATGGCGGAATGATGGTTCTCAAGCTACGTGGTGACCGGTTTGCATCGCCTTCCTTTTTTCTTTTTCCCCATACTTTTGCTTCTTCTCTTTGATGAAAGTTTCGGCTTGTCCGAGCTCCCGTTTGTTAATCAAAACTTTTTAAAAAGAATCCTTAGAAAATCTTAGGAATTAATTCAGTCTTTATAAGTTGGCTTAAATTTTTCCACAGTTATAATTATTATTCTAAAATTTTAATCAAACACTGCATACAGTGATTTCTGATCATCGTGCTACGCAACAAAGTATTGTTTATAGAAGCCTTAATTGGAAACGAATCTTTATGAATTGATAAATATCAATTTTCGTAATCGAATGAAAATGCGCTAATGAATTCGTGGGCTATAAGATAATTCCCATAGTAATTGACGGCAAAGGATGTACTAATCGCAGAAAAGAAATATGACACGCATAATGCGCACAGAGCGAACTTTATGAGCGGAATATCCTTGAATCAGGCAAATTTGCCGAGCAAAACAATACAGTTATTCAAGCGGGCGCGCGCGAGCGGAGCCGCACATACGAAAAGTTATTAATGGCTGTACTAATTCTGCCGGCGGCAGATCGATGTGCAATTCCCACGATTGTGCGCTAACGACCCAACTAACTGCATAAATCCAAATGAACTGATACTCCAGCGCGTTATCAATATTATTACTATACGTAGCCTAAAATTTTTCCCGATAACGCGTCAACGAACCGCTGGAGGGGCTAGCGTTTAAATCAAACGCGTTTAGAAGACGACGGGCGCAGAGCGCGAAATTTAATTTTCTTCCTTCTCTCTTTATCCTGTTTCACCCATAAATCCCGATGAAGTCGGCTACGCGTGAAGTAGAAGTTCATAATTCACTCTGACGCATTGCAAAGTCTTGTAGCGCCGAGCGCGCACCGCGTTCATCAAGGAATTCAATTTTTAATTAGCTAGTGTACGCGCTATTCAACGCTGGAGCTTGCGCGGATAAAGCAACAAGCTAGATGTGGTACGAAATGTTTAAGATTACGTGCGTCTATTCAAATGGGCTTTCAATGTTTTATTTATAGTGTGAAATAAGATAAAGTGAAGATCGAGAAGATATTATATCTGGTTAATGTTTTTGTAAAAAGGCATTTAATAAATAAGTAAATAACATTTCGTAATTTTAAAACGTGTTAAAATATATGACACGCTTATTTCCTTTTCACGCTTCGGAGCTGGTAATAATTTACGCATATACTGACACAGATTTTACCGTTGAAAATATCTCTGCGATTGAAGAAATCCTGAAAATCATTAACTAGAAAATCATGATAAAATTTGAATTTCATTTATAAACTATCTTTATACAATAAAGTATAGAAATTACAATAGAAAATAGCAGTGTTGGTAGGTTCAACTTCAAACACACCTACCCTTTCTCTTATAAAGGCAACGAAATAAGCATATAGCAGCGATTAAGCTCGCTGCTTTTCTCATGCCCACCTCGATACCATTTGCCAGTCAATCGCCTATCGCTTCCTACACACAC
This sequence comes from Eupelmus urozonus, assembly GCA_900480035.1. Classification (NCBI taxonomy): domain Eukaryota; kingdom Metazoa; phylum Arthropoda; class Insecta; order Hymenoptera; family Eupelmidae; genus Eupelmus; species Eupelmus urozonus. The sequence goes on along the minus strand of UELX01000608.1, from coordinate 21,263 downwards.
TCAAGTACTGAAAGCTTCACGCGACACTATACCGTCGCGGATACACAGCGACGAGCCGCAGCTTTTGCCACTGCAGCAGCGGCTGCGAAGCGGAGGCTGCTCCTGCTGCCGCAGGCTAACGACTTTCTGATGAGGCGAGGCGCGCTCCCAGCGCTCGCTCGCGAGCCGCAACTTCTTCCTAATGGACTCGCTCTCGCTCTATCTCCCCGGCGACGCTGTCCCCTCGCATATTGATCCCTCTCCCGCGAGAGAGAGAGGGAGAGTGATCCTCTCTTCCTCGGCGCTTGTAAAACCGTTTATGCGTCGGGCGTATATATGGGAACGTGAGCAAAGAGGAATTTTCCGCGACGGCTCTCCCGAGGAGCTGCATAAATAAATGCCTGTCGATGGGTAGCGACTTTGTCGTCAAGGTTGATGGAAGCTGCTTTGAGATAAAGGGGGAGAGAGGGTGATTTTTGGTGGTTTAGCGCTTGATTTTTTGAGATAGCTGGGTGAACGCGGCTGAAATTATTTGGAAAAATTGGAAAAGGTAAATAAAAAAAGTCGAGGCAATTTGATGGAGAGTGACGCGGTGTTTGTATTGACTAGTGCTTGAAATGTTGTTAATAGAATTTCTATGAAAAAATATTGAAATTGATCAAAGCAATTGCGCGGAAGATATGTTTTGCAAAACGGAAATTCACTTTGAAAGTTTTTTTTTAATTGCATTTCGAAAAACCTGCTATTTGTAACCGATGCTTTTCAAACCTTTTGACTTTTATCCGTAACATTTATTTTCATTTGAAAATAACTTTTCAACGTTCACTTTTGATTGTGGCTTCATGGATCTAGATCGACAAAAATCGTCGAAAAAATACACTCGGGAATATTTTAATGATCACATTTAAATTTAGAATATTTTCTCGTACCAAAAGCTCTTCAAAGAATCAGCGATCGCTTGAACAAGACAACGATATTTTCTTTCATCCAAAAACCCAGATATAGATTTTAAAACCCTCGAAACTCATTCAATTAAAACGTCACATTTCCAGCAGCTTTCTTCCCTCGCCAAAGAAGCTTCATTTGTATCAGATCCAGCCCGCGCAAACAGTCGCGTTTTCCCCGACTGGAAAACTTTCTAACCCTCTCTCGGGAGAGCTGCTCTCGCGATTACGGAGCAGGCTAGAAAAATGGGGGAAAAAAATGCTCCCGCATTTCAGTCGAGTTACGTATAGATAAAGCCGTATAAAACGCGAATTTCAAAAAGTCATCCGGTTGAAAAGCTTTCAGTCCCGCGTGCTCGCGGGGGGCGGCGCGCGCGGGCATTTCAAGCGAGGCAAATAAATCGATTCGCGCATATAGCCGCGCGCGCGCGCGCCTCCGCCCCCGACGTCGGCTGCGGCGCTCCCTTGTTTTTTCCGCTTTTACCCCCGGCCGTAACGTTTGGCTTTTAAATTGAGGTCATATTTTTATTTGAATAAAACGCCGCGTCACGGACATCCGAGAATCACTTTCCGCGCAATTATGAAATGCGTGTAAAATATCGCGTCGAGCGGCGCGCTTTCCCTCATTTTTCCCGTCGCCGCCGCGTTATTTTTGCCGCTTCGATCCGCGGCTAAACTGTTATTACGAGCTTTAACGTTCTCCCCCACGCATCGTCGTCGTAGCTTTTTATTTAGCCGCGTGCGCGCGTGCAGTTCGTTCGCGCGCGAACTAAATCCAAATTCGCGCGCGTACAGCTGCAGGCCGCGCGATTTTTATATCGCTGTTGAGTAAATATTGGGCATAAAAGTTTTATTCGCGTGCTCGCGGGCGCGCATTGAATATAACTTGAGGCACGACGTAGAATTTTAATCAGGCCCTCTCGCTCGTGCTTGCGCGCCCGCTGCTATGTCCTCATTAAGTTAGCGCTGATTGTGACCCTCCGCGCCGCCACACAGTCCCTAATTTATCTCTGCTTGGCGCATTAGCATTTTGTATTTGATTACTTGAATTATTTAAAGCCGGTAGTAAGTAGCAAATCCAGTTTGTTTTAATTCAAACTCGCGCGCTTTAATGGACTGAATACTTTTGATCTCTCCGGGAAAAAGTTTATGCGAAATTTAATTTCGGCATACTTTGTGAAAAGTTCCTCCGCCCGGCCGCCGCCACCGCGCTGATGAAAATCTCTGCGGCGCTTTAAAAAGAGCTGAAATATTCAAACGAAATTACTCCGCGCTGCAATTATTAGCTCGGAATAATAAAACCCCCGGCCGAAATCGCTCATTCGATTCCCGTAACCGTATTACTTATCGTTAAATACATTACAATTAAAGCGGATAAAACAGCGCGATAAATAATTTAATTTCCAGCAACCGTGCACCTAAAAAAGTAATCTCAAGGAGCCGCGCTATGGAAACGCCATCGCAGTAGCTCAGCGAGGTAATCTCGCAAATCTGTAGTACCGTTAGGAGAGCACTAACAGTTTCGACCATTAGCGCGCGGAGCCGAGAGCACAGGAGCATTATAGGAATGCGTGAGAGCGCGCGGGGGTGGAGGGAGCCGCGTCGCCATATCGAGTCTGCCTCTCTCGGCGCTGCCGCCACGTGAATTATGAAACAACGTGTTTAATGACGCGCCGGATTCAACCTGCCGTAAATTTCGAGGGTTCGGGGAACGAACTTTTAAACTGTCTCCTCGGCCTCGTCATTGCAGTCTCTCTCTATCTCTCTCTCTTTCTCTCGGCCTTTGCCCTTGCCGACGACCCTCGGCTCGTTGCTTCTGTACCTACGCTTTTCCCCCCTGCGTTCTGCGATGAGTAATCCTTATAAATAATCATTTGCGCGCCGCCCTGCCGCTTTGGCTGAGCCGATATATTTTACACTTGCATTCGGAGCCGCTGAATGGCTGATCTAAGGGAGTAATTTGGTGTCTCTTATTATGCGTGACTTTCCCTTTTTTTAGGCTCCTACTTGGGTGATTTTTTTGCATTAAGGTAGATTACGCTTCGATGTTGGTAATGAGCTAATATGTATATGTACCGAAAAATACGATAAAGAATAAAAATTTTTTCTTTTTTATATTCACTATAAATAATGTGTCTTTATTTACAACTCAGCGTTTCTCCAACTTCATTAAAAATGATTTTTAAAGAAATTTGCTTGCTAGATATTTACCGCAAGAGACTCGCGCAGCATAAAACGCAATTGTCCAGCGATAAAATAAAAAAATCCGGCAAGCCGAGGGGCAGGAAAAAAGGAGCCTTAGAAGGCAATATTTCGCGGCTCCATTATCTCGCGAGTCATTGAGGCTCGTATATTTTTGCCGGCGTCCCGCAGCCGGCGCGATATTATAAACTCGCTTTTCACGGGGTTTTAGGAGGCGCTCGTGTCAGTGCCGGCGTACTCGGAACAACAGCGCGTCAGAGTACATAACTATGCCGCTTAACAGACTCTCCTCTGGCTTTCTTTTTTCCTCCTCCCGCTCCGCGGCGGCGGCGGCGGTGCGGCTCTATTCGTTCCCGGCCGCTCCCCCACTCGGCTCGTCCTCGGCTTCTGAAATTAGAAAACTTTTTATGCGCGCCAATTTTTAACCAGCACGCTCTCTTCAACGGTAATTACTTTTTAAGCTTCTCTTTTGCATATTATCTTGGACGACGTGGGTGCGCGCAAGCGGCAGAGAGGAGCTAGGAGCGGCGATATCCTACCGTTTGGCGTCCGCCGCAATTTGTACATGCTTCGCCTCTCGACACTCTCTCTCTCTCCCTCTCTCTCGACGCCGGCAGCCGTCATAATGGCCGCACTAAATAACGCGCGAGCGGCTTTTATTAATGCTCGTTACAGCGCGCGAGAGGACGTGCCTAAATTAGAATCACTGAACTTTCTGCAAGAGCTCCACGTGTGCCGCTTCTGCTGCTTTGCTCCTGTTTTGGGGAGCTTCTCCGCGGATTCCGCGATATGGTAGTTCCTCTCCCTGGTTCGGCGTCTTGCGGAGGAGTGGAGGGAGCGTGCCATTCGAAATGATTAAATGCGCAGCGGGCGAAGAGAAACCCTCCAGCGAGCGCTTGGCTTTTTGAGGGGAGGCTTTCGCGAAAAAAGTTTGATCGTTAAAGTTTTTTGCTTTTCTTTTATTTTATCCCCGCTTTGCCGCAAGGAGGGATCTTTCCGGGGATTTTTTAATGAATTAAGGTGCGCGTTTTCGTAAGAATTCTGCGAGTTTTGGGATTTCCTTTTTTTCTCTTTTTGTTTTTTTTCATGGGAATTTCTGGTTTGGGTTATTAAGAAGGCTTTCCCCTGATGCTTCTTAGAAAACTTTTCCATGCTTATTTTTATAATTGCAAATTTATAAAGTAGAAAGTTATTAGAATGAAGTTTTAAGGGCTTTTTTTAACCGTTGCTGTTAAGGATAGAAAAAACATTATTGAAAAATTTAATGTCAATAAAGAATGGATCGGATATATATTCTTACATTAAATGATGCTTACAGCTCACTCAAAGATATGCTATAATTAAATATTTTCAAAATTATTTTGCCGATAAAGTTCTCAAAAACATTTTTATAATAATGTTGAAATAAAAAATTTTTTCTAACGAGAAAAGCAGGTTATATAGCAAGAGAGAAGCAATCTCGGTGTCTAATTACGCGGTTTTCAGAAAGGTTTCAGTCCGAGAGACAGCGAGATTTTCCTGTCGGCTGTGGGGCAGCGATTTTTCGTTTGGTGTCGGCTTCGTTGGCATACCACAGTCTCGATTAGAAATGCGGTCGTGGCAAGAAATGTACTCTCTAGTAAAACAAAAAAGTAAACGTAATAATCAGAATAATAATTGAATTCTATTTTATCGTTAATCGTATCAACGGGCTTAATTAGTCTTTATAACTATGTTTATATTCCTATAACGTTTTATTTTTTTTAAGAAACAATTCAACGTAATAAAACGAGAATAAACTTGAATTAATAATAACAAAATTGAAATATTCATTAATCTCATTGAAGATAGAAAACAATGCCCTATTCTATAAAACTCTTATACGTTTTCTCAAAGAAAGAGGGAAGCAATAGAACAACGTTCACCTCGCGCACACAGAAATAAGGACAACTCTCAAAGGAATATCTTTGTTTGTAAACAGATCGTAACGTTCTATCCGAATAATCAAAGGCAAAAGCGATTTACGAGGTCTTGAGAACACACACAAGCACGCACAAGTGCACACATAGACATCATAGGTAGACAGAGGCGCGTGCAGGGACGGAGGTAGGGGTAGGTGGGAGGGAGGGCGAAACTAACAGGGGTATTCGCAGACGTTTCTCGTTAGTTTCGACGCACGCGCGAGTAATTACCCTCCCTTCCCGCAGCTCGGTGTTGTACCCCCTGCTTGCGCCCGCTCCGGCCCGGTAAATTAATTAACTGATTCTCCAAGTCAGGTGCGATTGGCGAATTTATAGCGTTAATAAACAAGGAAATTAAAGCCAAGACAAAAGGTCATTAGTGACGGTTAAGGATAACGAACTGCTCGCGAGCTCTTGCGGTGAGCGCTCGCAAGCATCTCGGCGTTATAAGGGCCTGGCCCATTTAACCCCTCTATATCCTCTACGTACGTGGCGCCAGCGCGCTCCGCTATAAATAAGAATTAATTCTCTCTCCCTCTCTTTCTCCTTCCTTCACTTTCCGACTCACTTGTTCTTAAGCTCACCTGGTGCACACACAAGACGTCTGCAGCGCGCTGATTATAGATCGCCGTTTCGGCGCGTTATACCCCAAGATGCAGTCTGCAGCGCGCTCCTCTTCGTCGTTATGCTCCGACCTCCTTTCTTCTGCCTCCTATTCGCGAATCCGGCGCCGCGGGCTGCGGACTGATTTATTTATAACTTCACGACGTGATGAGATTTCCGATCGTCCGGTTATTACGTATGGGATTTCAACGAGCTAGCTTCCTCCTCGCTGCCGTTATCCATTCGTCGAGAGCTTTTTTCCACCCCTTCGCTCTATAATATTCGAATTTTTCTAATTTTCTCTTTTCTGCTGGGAGGCGCACCCGCCGGCTGGATGATTATATCCCGATGAACACTTTATCCGATTCAATCGGCGCTGATCGCGAAATGGATTTTTTTTTCCCTACATTTTTGCTCTATTGGATACCATTAAGAGAGAATTCGATTAAGTTCTATTCAGAGTTTCTATGTGTGTCGTTGAGTATCGCGCGTACGCTTGGCTGCTTGGATTCGATATTATTTTTTACTGAACGGAGGATAGCTCGATGCTTGCGCAGCTACGATTGTGCGATTGAATTTCATTACTGTGTTATTGAACTTAATTTTGCTAATTATATTTAGAACTGCTTAATGAGATTGCTTTTTTATATAAAAATCTAAATAATAGTCATAAAAATAATTTACATTTTTTAACAATATTTTTATTATTTATGTTTCAGGTGGGTCCACTTTTCAATCAATTGAAATTCTTATTCGACTTGTTAGTAAGTAAGGGAAACTTCATTTTTTATCAAAACAAATAGTTGTTACTTGCAGAGCTGCATTATCTTCATAATACTACTCTGTATACCAAATTAATTGTATACAGATAACAACTTAAAATTTTAGATTAGCACCCAACGAACTATAACAACGTACTTCAAAATTTCAAATTTTATCACTCTCAAAAATCAGAATACTAATTAAACAATAATTTCTCTCACCACCCTCGCGCGCATCAACCCAGGCCGTGTACAGATAATCACGCGAAAACTCCCATAATGAATCCATTATGGAGCGCGAAGCCAAAGATATTTTCCGAAAGCATAACTAACAAGCGATAACAATAGCCGATCAATAAGCCCCGCTGCGCGCTCGCTGCAACTTCTCTTTCAGGGCCCGAGCTAGCCGGGGCGCCAGCTCAGCCGAGCGTAGCCGCAGCCGCAGCCGCTCCCGCCTAACAATCGGCCGCTCTTTTTGAAGCCCGGGAAATTGCTCGAGAAAGTTTACCCAAATGCGGGCCGCATTAGACATGATCCGCGTAAAAAGGTCGCCGCGGCGAACTGCGAGTTTACGGTTATTACGGAAATAGCTGAGATTCCTCCCCGGCGTGCCGGGCTCTTAATGCCTCTGCGCTCCGGCTCGGCCGCGCGGCTAACCGAGACAATTGACGTAATTGAAACTTCGTTTGCCGGCGGCCGCCCTAACTTTGTATTGAACTTTCAATAAGTCCGCCTCTTGCAGTCTGACTTCGGGCTTAAGACGTCTGGCGCAGGGAGAAAGGAGGGGGGAGCTTATCTTTTGGTTCGCCCTATACTACTGTTACTCTCTTTTGCCTCGCGAGTGCACGCGGCCGCGCTCTTTCTTCCTTATTCGACTAGAAAGGAAGATGAATTCTGAAACTTGTGTACCCGCTGAATCAATCTCACGCGTTTTCGCTATCTTGAGTATTCAACGAGGCTCTCGAGTGGTGAGTAAACGCTTCGCTCTCGGACGAAGTAGGCTGGCTGCCTTCCTTTGTTGGATTATTCGTTTTTCATAAATTTTCAAACGCTGTTTGATTTGCGCGCTGTCTGGAATATTATAAGGGGGTATGGAAGGAGGGCAATGATTTGTGAAATAAATACTTGGAGGTGGCCGTAAATTGTTTTAACGTGCTAAAATTAACATTTAAATGAAAAATTTTTTTCTGCACCAAAGTTCAACAGCCTGAAGAAGTTAAAAAAGCCGGCTAGACTCGCGATCCGGCCGGAAAAAGAAACGTCTGATAAGGGGATACGTGGAATTAATATTCGCAGGAACAGAAAGTCAGGGGCAAAAAAAATAGAGGGCGAGAAAGAGAAGCCGGGGTGTGACAAGAAGAAGGAGCGCGAAGCAGAAAAAGCGAGTCAGGAGCGAAAAATGAAAAAAGGGCCGCATATACATATATAGCGGGCTCTCGAGCTTGGGCGACAGTTTCTCGCCCCGTGAAATACCCCGTAAGCATTAGCATTGACTTTCCCTCCCCGGCTCTCAAGCCGGCAGCGGCGCGCTGCCTCCGGCCCGTCAGATAACGTCTTCCCTGCGGAGATTTATGCCCCTGGAACGGAGCTCGCGTGGAGGGAGTAAGTAGAATATTTTCCTACAAAACATCCCTAGCCCGGTGCGCGCGGCGCATATCTCACGTCAGATTGAAGCATTTCGCCGAGAGGTGAGAAGTCTTGAAAAATGCCGGAGGCGCCGCGATCGAGATGTCATTATTGCTGACAGAAAAATGGATAAGTACCGGCCGCCGGGCCAATAATAGCGCGCGCAGACACACACACACGTGGCTTGCCGGCGCCCAAGGCTGTTGGATGATGTGCTTGGAGGATGTGTCTTGGAGGCTCCCCCTGCCCTACTCGAGAGAGTGGCTCTAGAGTATATTTCAGGCTGGCGCTCTCCCCTTCTTAGCGCCGGCTTTCTTTGTCCGGAGAACCTGTGATTCGCGCGAATATTTCATGCGATTACTCGGGGGGCTGGGAGAGAGCGGAGGGAAGAACGATTTCGCTGGATCATACGAGGAAGATGGCTGGGACGCACTTTGCCTTGATTGAATAACCGAGAGTAATGATTCCGATGGATTAAGTAGATGCTGCCGGTACTGGTAAGACTAACGGATGGGAGTTTCTTCTTTCTTCTTTTACGTTTTCGAAGTGTTCTTTGTTTTCCCTTACTAAATTGTTACATGATAAATATAAATCTTGTATACAGTTTGAGGGTAAAAGGATTAAAATTTGAAATTCAAATACAGGCAGCTATCAGCAGCCACATATTCTCGGCATCATCAAAAGCTATTCTTCCAACTTTTTCGGAATTGCTTGCCGTAAAATCCATAAAAAAGTAAGCCCCCAGCGGGCGAAATTTATCGGCGCTCCGGAAAGAATGAAAAATCCCCTTTCCGGCAGGCAGAGTCTGCCTCTAATTCACATCGACAGATTTAGTAGTCAGTACGCGCGAGCGCGAGCGCACCGAGCTTTTCCAACTTCGAAATCGAAGAAAATACCAGGTCGAATCTCGGCCCGGCGCGATCGCAAAACAAAAAAAGCCGCGCGCAAGATGCCAAATAAACTTCAAAGAGAAACTCGCTTCGGGGCGGGAAAAGACAAACGTTCGCAGCCCGGAAAATAGCAGATAGAAGTCAGGTATTCGGGGGCGTCGGCGGCGGCAGCTGCGCCGAATGCAGTCGCATTTTTCCGCGGACTTCCAAATGAACGCCGATAAATTCCAATCGCGCTGGGCTCCGAAACATCCGAGACGCGGCTGTGTGTGTGTATGTGTGTGTTGACGGTAGCCACGCTGCCTGCCTCCTCGGAGTGAGATTCCTGGGAACATTGTGCGAAACGCCAACGCCGCCGCCGCATTCCGAAGTCTCTTGCCCCCGAGACAGGCGAGCGGCCACATATAGCAGTGGCCACCCCCGGCCTGTATTGTGTGCAAGCGCCTCGATATAAAGGATATCGGCAGGAGGAAGGTGGGGGGCAGGAGAGAGAGACGGCTATTCGCCTTTCTTTTTCGGAGTCCTTTCTCCGGGCACGCGGGGCACTTGTCATCAACTGCCGCGAGGCCAAAGTATTAGATATCGGTCTTTCTCTCTTTTTCTCCCTTTTCTCGGCGCATTTTTTTCGAGCGCGCGAGTTTATTCTATCTTTCTCGGACGCTCGGAGTCATAAGTTTATATCTCACGTCGGCAGCGCCGTCGTCGCCGACGTCGTTGCTATTGGTCTTTCGGACTCTCTGCTCTTTTTACCTTCCGTGCTCCTGCTTTTCCGGGTTTTATCGCCTCTGATCTTTCAGGAAAAACTCGACGGTAATACGAGGAGCTCTGGCTAGCGAGGAAACTGCCGCTCGCCCGCGCAAGTGTCAAAGGGCTTGATTTATTAAGGATTTTTATTTAATTTTGCTCGTTGCCTGATTTTTTCTGATCACGTACAGAGGAGTTTTATTATCTGGAAATATTATTTTACGTTGTTACCGAGTTTATGAAATATTTTACGAGTTTATAATTTGCACACTAGGTAAATAACGAAGAGAGTTGAATTTTGCACGGCTGGAGATTTTACATAATATTGTCCATAATTCTGCGTATTTTGCGAAAAGAAGGTTGCACTGTATTTTAAAGTCCACTTCACTTTCAATATTATATTTACTACCTTTGTGTATTACGTACAATTTTCGTAGAGATTTACCAAACTAAAAGTGTTCTTAACTGTGTTCATATTATAAAAGAATACTTGATACAAAATCATAAAACGTTGTAAACCAAGGATGGTTAAACCCTTCAAAGCGCAGCCTTATTGAGATCAGTCAGAATGTTTTAATCTCATAAAATTGCTCATCCGACAAAAAGGAAGAAGAAAAACGTCAATAGCGCATCGAAAATTTATATACTCCGTCGCGCAGAATGGCACGATCGAGCGAAGAAGCGCAGCGCAGCGGCGGCGGCAGCCCAGCACGCGCTTACTCTGAAGTAATAAAACAACGTTTGAAGTCCGGCAAATCATAAATCTTTAAAGTCCTTTGAGGCTGCCGGGGCAAAGTGCACCTATCCCCGCCGATGCTCATGCAATTTCGATTTTCATTTCGCAACAACGAGCAGAGCGCGAGCGCCTTGGGAGGACGGAAAGCAAAACGAGATTTCGTTACCGCGATGTCGAGAGCTCGCGCGCCGAGCAAACTTCCCGACAGCCATTGAAAGACGTTCAAACCTAATTTTTATAACGTTAGAAACTTGCAAGCACGCCGGGGAAGCAAGCTTGGATTCGATAATCCGGAGCTACGAACGCGGCGCGAAAACTCGTTTCTCTCTCTAGCGCCACCATGAAATTCTCATTTGACGCCGTTCAAATTTAGATGTACGCCGCGTTTCGCGGTTTTCTCGCCTGCGGAGTCATATCGCAGCCGCGACTCAACAAATATCACGGCCGAGTTACTGCACTCGTCCTTAGGATTTTCTCTTTCGCGCATAAATCGTACGGAAAAGAGAATTTTTTTTCAGGAATTTAGGACACGAGAACTCTTTTTTATTCTATCCGCTCTGACCTTTCGTATTATTAAATTCCATTTTAGCAGATGTCTGACAATATGTATTTAGTTCATGAAGAAGGGTACATTTAAACATGCGATGCGCAGCGAAATATGTGTTCTTTCATCATGCACCCTTTCAAACTACTATAGAGTATTTAAATAATAATAAAAAATAATTTGAATAATTAAAAACAAGTGACACAAACTTTTATAATGAAATAACAATTTTCAATGTTTTTAAATTTGTAAACCATCGAATCTTCCAACACGTGAACACCATAAATATCTCCGGGGAATCCCGAATGAAAAATGAACGTCTTCGTCCACATTATTAAATTCGAATCACGCACTACCAGGCCAATACGCTCGATACATAACAAATCGACGGCCGCTCATTTGTCCACGCGCCGAAAATAATAGCCCCAAACTCAACGGCGCGCTGATCTGCCCTTTTTTTCAACGACTCGCAAGCGACCGTCAATCGCGAGCAAATGATTCGAAAACAATTGCTCGCTAACAAGCGGGAAAACGAAATCAGTTTTAAATTACCGACTCGGCCGCTCACATTTTCCCAGTGCCTTTGATGGATGCTCGCAATAAGCAGCCGAGCATTTTTTAATCTCGCTGATCCACATCTGCCCGAGGGCCGCCCCCGCACTACTTTCCACGTGTTTACCAACGCAATTTACAAGTTTGCGTAACACAAAACTTTCGCTTCCGGGGAATAAGTTTCTCGTAAATCTCGCGGCTGTTCGTCATTCTTTTCCCGCGCTCTCATTACGCGGAGCGGGTTTAGGGGGACGCGAAAACGGCCGAGCCGAGCGCGTTATTAAAAAGGTCACGAGACAAACGCAACGGGAAACGAGGAGGCGCAACGGTTTTCGGAAGTAATATGCAGCTGTTTGTCCTTGCGTTTCGCTGACGTGAGGCTCTGACTTTTTTTTTAAACGAAAATGTCGAGAAGGGTTTCGGAAAAGTGGGACAAGGTTGAGTGGCAGCGGTGTCGAAATCTTCAAGCAGGAGATCCAAATTTCGATTTGGATTTTGAATTTTCGAGATTAGGGTCGATGTAGTTTGAAGTTCTCGCCCTGGGGTCTCGAGATGTTATTTTTCTTCCGGTAAATTTCGTTTCGAAATTGGAGTCGTATTTTTTTGAAAGTCGATTCAACAATTTAAATCAAAATTTGAATATAAAAACTTTAATTAAGAAGTTGAGAAATTAAGAACTTTTATGCATTTATCGGATAGAATTATCGGTAGTTTTAAAGAAATAGATAAGAGAAAAAAGCGATCATCAACTAGCTAATCAAAATATAATTTATTCAAAACTTTTCATTTTTATTCAGAACATCAAAATCTACAAATAAAAAGTTCAAATAAAAAATTCCTCTGTGCCTTATTATCATTATTTATTTCAAACTTTAACTTTTCTAGCCTATTAATATTTCGAAAAAACCGACTATATCCGGTGTCCAAAGTTTTTCAGTCATTTTCTCCAGTTTTTTACAAAAATTTTTTTCATTACATTTCTCTCAGTAAAAGTACTTCAAACGTTAAATTCCATTCCAACTTCTCTTCATAGCAGTTACAAAAACTTCGCACAATAATAAATTTAATTAAAAATTATTCTCGGCCAATGGTAGTCAAAGACAAGAACCACACAGACAGAGCCCTCTCTAAAAAAAAAACAAAAAAAAGAAAACAAGAAAAGTTTGAAGTTATGAAGTCGGCAATTAGAAGTGCCAGCCGTTAGCGACGTTTCGGACGGCCTCCTCTCTGCCAGCGTCGCCGCCTGCTAGCACCGCGCCAGGAGTGGGGAGGGGCAAAGGCCAACCCCCTAATTCGAGAGCGTCTCCCTCCCGGGTTATTACCGGGCGGTCTCTCTGCCGACGAAGACGTTATTATATCCATGCGCCTCCTTCGCGATGAGTTTCTGCGGCTCTCTCGCTCTACCCTCTTGTGTCGTTCCCCCGACTTGCGTCGCTGCGTGTAAGACGATGACGTGGACGAGGTTACAATTTTCGAGAGAGGGCGGAAGTGAAAAAAAAAAGAAGGCACGTTGCTCCTAGATTCGCCTCGATTCTTCACATTATAAGCCGGGAAATCCAATTACTCCGAGGAGCAGCGCGTTGAGAGCGAAGAAAAGCGTCCGAAGACTTTAGGATGTGGGTGGAAGAGGACGAGTAGGAAATATCAGAGCGAGGGAAAGTTGGCTGCTTTCATTTTAAAAATACATGCGAGGGGGGTGCGATTTATTTTTCGCGCGAACTTTCGGAAAGTCGTCGCGGGCTTATGAAAATCAAGGAGCGGACGATCGCATTTCCTGTTTCGCTCAGCAAAATCGATTCGAGAACGAGGCAAATCCGTCGTTTCGCGGGCGATATATATTCGCGCTGTAAATGTTTCTCAGTGAGAGGTATTTCGTCCTTCTCCTGGTGAGATCGCATGCGAATGTACTGCTCGGAAAATCGATTTTATACATAGGATCGTAATGTGCCTATTGCTACCTGTGCTGTAACAAATGCAAATTCAAATTACAGTGTAATAGTTTTTTTAACTGTAGAAGTTGATTATTTACCTCGTACAAGACGTTTTAAAAAAAAATGTAGAAGGTAAAAATGATCTCACAGACGAGTATTGAACTACATTTTATACCACGAGATCCGAAAAGTTATATCAAAGTCATAATTTTTATTTTAGAGTAGAATAAAAACCAAATTTTTCAGTAGCAGTTCTGACATTCGCGAATGTAAGAAGAAAAAGCAATGAATCTATTTGAAATAACTCAACTACCGGCCGATTTACCTCGACACATATTGAGTAAAGTTAAGAACTAACACGGAGCTAAATTTATATAGAGGTAAATTATCGTGCCTTATTTGGAGCGAGTTAGCAATGATGAAATTTAATTATGAAATTCTATTAAATGCAATTATTCGCTTAACATATCCCGTTATGAACTGCTTCGCTTTTATTCCGAGTGTACGGCGGCGCTGTTGGTGTATTAAATTCAGCAGCTGCGGTAGATACACGTCAAAGTTTATTCACTGAATTATACAAAGGCCGCGCTTTTATTTTTATAGGCACTGTACAAACGTACGCCCACGCGGAAATGTGACATTATTTCGCTTATTAGCGGCGCGCGCGCCAACTTTTATATCGAGCAAATGAATTTAATTCACTGGCGGCCGGCTGGAATGAATTTTTGATAAAAGATCCACATTCGCTTGTTACTTGCTTTAAATAATTCATTAGCGTAACAGCTGCCACCTATAAAAATATTATGTTAAATCTCGGCAAGTTTGGTATAATATTCAAATCGCACTTAGACGAAGAATAAAAGTTAAAGTTGAAATTTTCTGAATTTTAATCTCCTCCTGACCATTGTTCCGAATGTGGAACGAGCGATCCCCGAGACGGAGAGAAATATTAATTTTTCATCGGGCCTCAAATTCGTCCTTTAAATACGTTTTTCAATGTTTTGAAAAGAGATTTTTCAATAATACTCCAGAGCAAGGCATGAAAAATGTAAAATTCTTTTTTCTAAAGAATGATTAAAAGTTCTTCATCCCACGGGCGCGAGCATCGCACTATGACCGATTCCCACACACACACACACACATACACACCAGGCCGTTTATAAAAATGGCGGAATTTTGGCAGCTCGCTATATGCGGATTGGCGCAAATATCAATCACCGATATCGGCTCAGCGGGCGTCGAGCGGCTCTCGGGTTCAGGCCGGAATGAAAGAGACTGACGCGCAGGCGGGAGAGCGGGTATCAACAGATGGTGCTTTGCCGTGACAGCTGATTTACCCTCGGAGAAACAGGGAGAGTCAAAGCTCTCTGCCTCCCGCCTCTGCCCTTTAAAAAATGAGCGGGGAAAAAGCTCGGGAGGCCGGAGAGCGCGCGAAAGGCGCGAGAAAAAGCGACCGAGCGAGTAAATGATCGTCGATTAAAGTGTCCCCCCCGACTGACTGGACAGCTCCGGACAGGAGGGGGGAGGAGGTGTATACCCCGTCCGGATTGACAAATGGTCCGTGAGATTTGCATTCGCTGCAAAGTGCTCACCGTCAATTCGGCCGGCTCGTTGCGTGGCGCAGTCGGCCCTTTCGGGGAATAAAAGCACAAGCCAATTCCATTGCCGCTGTTGTAGCTAGCTATATAGCTCGAAGGCCTGGGAGAGTCGCAGCTTCCGCGTCAATTAGCGTCTGTCTCTTGAATCTTTCGCTCTCTCAGTCGAGACTTAATCTCCGACCGAATTAGTCCGACTCGATATTTAAGGGACGAGGCGTGCCGTTGGCAGCGCCGGCTCTTGGCCTCTTTTTGTTGCTACTATGGGAGGAGGCTGGGGGCGAGGACTTCTTTATCGATGTCGAGCCCTTCGTCTTGTAGTCGGTTAGACTTGCCGGCTTTTTTGGGATGGCTGCTTTCGGAGCAACAGCCTTGCGGTAACTATAGAGTTGTAGCTTACTGATAAGGGATTGCCTCGAGTAATAAGTCAACTTTTGCAGTGCTGCTCTTTCAAGCGACGAATATTTTGAACTAATTAAAGAATTGAAATGACAGAAAAAAGTGCCTTCTGAATTCAAACTTTTAATTTAATCATTTTCAAGTTTTGAAGCACGCCCAAAGGAATAATCTTTAATGTTTGAAGTGGTAAAGGATTTTTTTAATTAACTTTTAAACAATTACAAGTTTTCTTTTTATCCTTTTTTCATGACTTTATGCGAAGTTAAATACGAAAATTAATTAATCCTTGCAAATTTTCTACTTGCATAATTTTGTTAAAAGTAAATTTAATATCGTTTACGGCAAAAATATCTGTAAAGCTGTAAATTAAATACTTACATGAAGTCTGTTAAATTATACATGTAAATATAAATTTTATTTCCATTTATTTTAATTTACATAATGGGTTTCTCTTTTAACGCATTTTATAATAAAGGTAATAAAAAATGAAGAAAATAAAATTTGATATAAAACATTGTTCTCGCAAACAAAAAAAAATTTTTGAAGATATAAGAAGCAAGAAAAACATTTAAATGCATCCTCATTTATATTTTTAATCACTGTTAAGGCTGCAGCTATATTGAGCAGAGCCTCTACATGATAATTCGGGCGCGAACCTCGATTTCGATCGGCAAATATTTGAACTTCCAAAAAGGAAATATACTGCTATGGCTGGACCGGCGATTCATTATGTAAAGGCAAACATTCTTTGTCGCTGTCTATTTCATATAGCAAATGTATGCTTTGCAAAATTAATAACGCATGCTTTAATTAATTGTTAATTGGAATTTCGATGGACTTATTCGGCAGAAGTATCATATCCCTCAGAAAAATTGCCCTGCAATTACAGTGATTACCAGATTTTGAAAAAGGGTAATAAAAATCGCTCTAATGGCAGGGTTGAATGGCCAGAATTAATTTGATTTATTAAAAAGACTCTACGGAATCGCGCTGTAATTTCAACCTTATTATCAGGTTAATTTTGATCATATTTCTCTTTGTTATAAGATTACCGCGGAGGAAAATTTAATAAAAAAATTTTCATCCTTTATTGAGGATCAGAAAAATTAAAATTTACCATAGAAAATATTTTAACGCTTAGAAATTTTCAATCATATCTAAAGAACTTTTAATATCACTCTTTTGAATGTTCCCCATTTTTTTTTCAATCAGCAAAATGGTCAATTACTCGAAACTAAAACCGCTATGAATCTCATTTACACTCGTACTTCAATTAACTGAAAATTCCTGCTGTTTTCACTGAAGCGCACACCTCTGGAAGTTGAAGCTATCCTAGTAATTTTTCCGCTCCTCAACCCCCCGGCGCGCGCAACTCTCGAAGCAAAAGCGAAGCCCGGGCGCAGTAATGGTATCGCAAACGGCATCTCGGCCGGTAGAAAGAGAGATAAATATCAACGTCGCGTTGTCGCGGAAATTTAATCGAAAGGAGCCTTGCCGCTGCTGCGGCGGCGCAAGCAATTAAAGCTCGTTGTTTGAGAAGGAAAGTGGATTTCTTTATCGGGCATAAAAGGAACGAAAAACGTTTAACGCTATATCCTGGGCTCGCGCTGGGTTGGCTTATATCCCCGTCTGAATCCTTCCTCGCTCTCGCTTGCTTATATACACAGGCCAGGCTCGCAGCTACCCTCGGCTTTCTTTCCACTCTCATTCGGATTTTCTTCTATTAATCCGCGCGCTCGTCCCCGTCCTAAGACGTTTCTCTCTGCCAGCGGCGTCGGGGGCATTATCTCCCGGAGCCCGGGCTCTCTCTCTCTTATTTCCCTCCATTTTTTTCGATTATTTATACGACTGCATCGCGTCCCGCTTTTTCAATTTCTCCTCCTTATCTCGCGTAAGTACGCGTTTTTCTTTCTTCTCCCTCAACTGCCGGCGCTCGCTCGCGCATATATTTGTACCGGGTAATGGCCGGGGGCGAAATTACCAGCTTGTTTGTTTCGCGTCTCCAGGCCTCTTCTACATCGCCCCCACCTCGCTCTCTTCAGAGAGAGAGAGAGAGAGAGTTTGACTTGGCGAATTTTCATTTGAGTAGCGGCGGAACTGCGCGCGCGCCAGCGGTAAAAGTGTACGGACGGTTTTGTTGATCGAAGCTGCGAGGAATAAGAACGAGCTTTCCCTTGCTCTCCGGCTGTCTTTTATATGTGTGCGCGGCGTCTTTCTTGATGAAGTCGTCGCGCTTTTTAGCCGCGCCCGGATCAGCTCCCAAAAGTTATACGGCTTTGCATGCCCGGAGTACTGCATCTACTTTGGCCAAGTGAGCCGGGGACTTTAAGTCCTCGATAAACACCGCTTGCTCAACTTAGGAGTCTGGCTTTCGATCGCTATCAAATGCTCTTAACTTTTGTCTTTTAGATCTGAAGAGGAAATAAATAATTAGAAATTAGTTTATAGCGAGTTCCAAAGCTATCGAATAATTAATACAAAGTGGTGTTTTCGGGCTTTATAATACCTCAAGCATTGTTACATTCCACGTTTAAAATTAATTGTTTCGAAATTGGCAAACTCATTACGCAAAGTAATAATTCCTGAAAAGCTTAAAAAAAATCAAAGAGAAAAATAATTTTCTTTAACGAAGTCAGTAGCCCGCGGGCCTCGAGAGAGAGAGCGAGAGAGCGAGAGAGCGTAAGGAAAATAAAGTGCAAGAAAATTAGCCCCTTAGAGCTCGCCGCTCGGTCGCGCTTATAACTCAAAAGGAATGACTAGCGCGGGGAAGAAAAAGTCCTTCGCCGGTACTAATTTGAAAATATTACGAGGACACGTTTCGACTTTGGAATTTCGCCGCCGCCGGCTCGTCCGCGGTATTTCACAAGCCTTTCTCTCTCGTCCCCGGGCCGCTCGCGCGCGCGCAAAAAGGAGCGATCCGATATTCACCTCACACGCTCATTTTCCCAGCCCCAGCGGAATATACATAAGGTGCACTTCGCGAGGACGTGTCTAAAAATTTGTAGCCCCCGTCGCGTCGTCCTCTCCGCCTCTTTCCACCTTCTTACCAGCCTGCGCGCTCGCCCAAGAACTTTGAGAAATTCCTCGGAGCGCGCGGGCAAGTAGTAGAGAGTCGGTTCGTTTAAAACTCCCGGGCGAAAAGTTGGCAAGTTTCGACGGCAATACTAATGAGAGAGCGAGAGAGAAAGAGAAGCCGGATGCCAATAGCGTATCGTATATATTTCCGCACGTCCGAGCGGTCTTCATGTTTGTTTACGAAAAAAACAGGAGCCCTGGAAGAAAGAGAAGAGGCGGGGGCCCCGGAGTTTTTCGCGTATATATAAGAGGCCGAGCTCGACTTTCCGCGTGCTGCAGGTATAGCCCCGGCAATAAATTTCGCTCGCGCGCGCGAGTCGTGCTCTGTCGCCCTTTTGCTCTCCTTGCGAGAGGAGGCAGAGGGGGAGTTTTTAACTCTCGTAACTTTGTTATTTATGTGCGGCACGCGAAGAAATAGTTTTTTCAGCGCGCTCTCGCAGCGCAAAGCTGTCGCCCTGTACTCTCTCTCTCTTCCTCCTGTAGCTCTCTGCCGTTTTCCTTTTCTTTTCTTCAACCCTCTGGCTTCTTTTTTCACCGAGTACTTAGACGACGACGACAGTTGCTGAGATCCGCGCCGGGCTCTTATCGAATTCAGATTCACTGCCGCGTCGCGTCTAATTAACCGATAAATCTGTCTTGCCGAGATTTTTCGCGAGGATTTTGTGCTGCTTATCGTTTCACTGGCTGAAAATGCCGCTAGGTCGGAGAATTCTTTAATTTAAATTTGTTATTGCACGTACAAATTGTAATTGAACTTTCATGTTCAATACATATTTTGTTGACATAGCATATATAATATTGGTTTAATTAGGTAACATAATTTTATCATAAAAAAGTTATTTTCGACTCTAATATATTAATATTATTATAAAGCATGGCATAGTAAAAGCTGTTGAGAATGTAGAACATAATGAATCTCGGTCAAACATAAAAGTTTTATTAAATTGCTATAAAGTGTGCGCTTATATGTATGAAACTTTTATCGTATTTCTTTACGTGCAATAATATAAGGTAAAGAATTTAAGGTAAGAGTATACATATAAGCTTTACTGCATGAGTATTGTGCATTTCATTAAGAAATGCATATGGTATTATTTTTAGAATAAATAAAGTTAATTGATGCAATTTCAAGTCTTAATTCCTTTTAATGCATTTTTCTCAAAGTAATAAATGTCAGTGAATTATTTGTAGTAATAAATAATTTTTACGATTATGAATAATCTCGAACTCGTTAACAATTTTATTTCTGCAAACCTAAAATCCCCTTCACATTTACATATTAATCCTTAATTCATAAATAAAAAAATCGCATTCACCTCCAAAACGCAATTTTAAAACGACCTAAAAATGAAAAATAAAAGAGTCTATAAAAAAACAAGTACAGATAGAACAGTCCAACTGTAAAAAAGCAAGAAGACACAGAAGACGAAGCGTCGCGCGTGCAGGTCAGAGCTCGGCCCTTCTTATTTCAGCCGCATAGCGGATTGCCGCGCTTTACCTCGGCAAGCAGGAAAAAAAATATAAAGAACGAACGCTGCGCCTGGAAGAAAGATGGCCGAGACGTACGCGCTGCTATATTATTCGCTTATCGTTAATGCAGCCCCGCTCTCTCTGCGCACGAGGGAAGCCGAGCTTATGCAAACGGGTGCCAGATACGCCCGAGGCGTCAAGAAGACGTACAGGTGTACTGTTCTTCCCTTACATAGTGGGAGGGCGAAGAAGAAGGAGAAAATCGCGAGGAAAAGCTCGGACGTTCATTCATGCGCCGCGCGCCCTCGTATATTTGTACGCGTAGACTCGTGCATTATTGAGCGCCGCGGCAGGCACATTCCGGATCTTCGCGGGAAAGCTTTGGCTTTGATGCGCGGCGCGCTCGCATCGATTTCTCAAAATCTTCAACTGAAACTTTTATTATTAGCGCCGGGAGAGAGGAAAAAAGCAGCCGGGGCGAGGAATCGCGGCTACGTGCGGCTTTGTGAAGGCTGGCTTCGTACTAAGGGCCAATGGGTTCTCGGAAGAAAAGTTGCTAAGACGCGATTTTACTCGTGCATGAAATAGTTTTGCGTGTGCGGCTGGCTTTTTTACTCGCTTTTTTTTAGGACTACGATAACGGAGCTGACGGGGGTTGTTCGCGGTTCGTGGGGTAGTCTACGTTTTTTGTGCGCTGACGAATAAGTCGAAGGAAGAATTTAATATTTTATTTTTAGCTAAATAAGGTGGAATCGATTTTAAAAAATAATGTTGTGTTAAAATTCTATTTGATGAAATCTATATCCCTAAAATTTATATATCTATATAGCTGCAATATTGATACCGAAATTATATATAAGGGGATACAGTAGTAAGACCTAATTATGTAAATTTAGCACTGATTAGGCCTTAACCTAACAAGATGCTAAAATTATATCGACAATCAGATATATCCTACTTAGGCCCTCATTAAGCCCTAATGAATCATCCACCCCACTAGAGCCTCACGATCATTATTACACGTCAGCAGACAACCTCCCTCTAAAATGGGTCACGGCTCCGCAATAATTTAGCCGTAAAATTTTCTCTCCGTATCCGCACGTCCGAATCCAGAGCGCGCCAGCTTTCCTTGACTGCTCAAAAATTTTTCCCTCGTTTTTCCAAGGCAACGCGCCGTCTTATATTCCTCGCGAATCCAGCGCGGCAACAGAAGCCGCCGCGTCGTCAAGGAGCGCGTCGGAAGAAGTCGGAGGTGGGGGGGTGGGGCAGAAC